>JAQPPZ010004110.1:0-82025 GCA_028583015.1 Wollemia nobilis
GTGACCAAGTGATTGCGATAATCCTTGGAGATTTTTGGGTGACCAAGTGATTGCGATAATCCTTGGAGCTTTTTGGGATGACCAAGTGATTGCGATAATCCTTGGAGCTTTTTGGGTTTTGACCAAGTGATTGCGATAATCCTTGGAGCTTTTTGGGGGACCAAGTGATTGCAATAATCCTTGGAGCTTTTGGGGTGACCAAGTGATTGCGATAATCCTTGGAGCTTTTTGGGTGACCAAGTGATTGCGATAATCCTTGGAGCTTTTTGGGTGACCAAGTGATTGCGATAATCCTTGGAGCTTTTTGGGGTGACCAAGTGATTGCGATAATCCTTGGAGCATTTTGGGTTTGAATTATGGTTCTTTAGGGGATAGAGGTACCCCCAGCTTGATGGTCTTTGCACTTCGGATCTGGCTCTAGAGGTATGGGCATGAATGGATCGGCCCTATGCACGGAGATGAGGACAGGGTCCGCCCGTGGCACTGATGTTGCTATGATGTCTCTTTGTGGAAGTTGCTCTTTGTGTGCCAAACGTGGTGGATGTAATGCTTGGTCCCACTGTGGTGAGTTAACGCGCCACTCATGCCCTAGTATTATGTTTATCTGTTGACATGCTTCCTCAAATTTTATGGGATGCCGATGCTGTCTTATGTGATTGTTGTGGGCTATCTCTGTTTCATCTTCACTTTCAACTAGTGAGTAAAGCTCATCAGAATCTGGAGATTCTGAGACATGGAGGACTGCATCATTAGGTAGCCCTATGGTTAAAGGTTGATCCTATTTGAAAGGAGATTCATGTAAGTTGGGCCTTGGGAGCTCCAAAATCTTGGTCTCTACCGACTCTAAGTGCTCTAGCACTTTGCATGTATCGATGGATTGGAACTCCTCCTCTTTGGTTGGTTCTTGTGGAGGAACTTGGGGCCTATGGACGGGTGGCCTGATGGCACCCCCCATGCCTTGGTAGGGCTTTTCATCCCGCTCTTCTTCTTGCTCTGATTCCTTAGAGGCTTCTTGATGACGTTCTAAGGGTGGCCCACGAACCTAAGTGGGTTCCTGAGGAAGGCACCCATCATTGGTTATAGGAGTGGCCTCCTGCTCATGTCTAGGAGGCGTCAGGGGTGGTGCTTCAAGAATCAAGAGTGTAGCCTCCTGATCCTGTCTAGAAGGTGTTGGGGGTAGCATTTGATGAGGTCATGATGACTTGTCTTGCCCCCATGGGTTATGCCCCTCAAAATGTTTTGTCTTATGCGTGTGAGGGGTTGGAGTCTTCTCCGATAGTTTATAGCACAACTCATCCATTTCACATTGCATGCGCTCTCTATCCAAGCGGTGTCGATACTCCATCTCCTGATGACTTTGTTTAAGCTACGTAATTCGAGCTTGGCGGGCGGCATGTCTGGCGACTGTCGGGTCAATTTGGTCTACCCTATTTTTCTTAGGAGGTTCGAATGTTTCTCCTATGTGTTTGCCTTGATCTTGATGATCTAAAATTTCAATGGGTCGCTTCCCTCTATCGAGGTAGGCGACATGTACTTGAGGCTCTGGTCTTGATGGATGACTATTATATCTAGCAGGTGTGGAAACACAAGGCTCCCGCACTGTTTGTTGTCCTCGAGGAATGTGATGGCTTTCCTCGTACTCCCTTTCATGTTGGCTCTCCTACATAGTGTGTTGTAACAACTCATCCTTCTGGCACTGAAGGTGCTCTTTATTTAGAAGATACCATTTCTCTGACTATTGTCGTTCTAGCTCAAGTTGCGTGCGTCGCATCCGACATGCGATGTGCTCGATAGATTCTAAGATAGTTGGTCTTGTCGCCTCATGTCTAGAAGGCCTAGATGCCTCTTTTAGATATTTTCAATCGTAGTGATCCAATATCTCTATAGGTGACCTCCCTTTGTTGGGGGTAGTGACCTTCCCTCGGGGCTTTGGCCTCAGTGAGTGGTCCTGATAGATAGCAAGTGCGGAGGCGTGTTGCTCCCGTGATGTGTATTGTTTTTGAGGAAGGTAAGGGTTTTCCTCATGCTCTCTTTCATAAGTTAGAAAGGGATGGATGGAGCTAGCTCGCCCTACCTAAAGAGCCTTGTGCTCTGGATTTGTCCTTGTAGTCCTGACAACTAGAGGGGGTGAAGGAGGGATAGTGTAATCATGTGGTTCCTCATGTCGAACCCTATGTTGACCTAGCGCTTCATCGCATGATGACCGCTCATAGCGAGCATCTAAGGGAGCTCTCCTATGACTGTACCCCTCATGGAAGGGTGTGTGCTGAATGCTATGCTGAATAGGAGTGCTCCTCGAAGTGGTGTCCCTGTAGTCCCTTTCATTTAAGGTGTGGAGGGGACTGCCTTGTATGTTAGGTCGCCAAGGTGGTATGACCAAATCCTTGGGATTGTAACGGATATGACTCGTTCTTCCTTGGATATTCCCCACAACATCCGCCCGTGATTGGGCTTGGCTATGGGTGATCACCATGACGATCTCTCTAAAAACCCTAAAAATTGAAATGAGTCAAATGGGGCCCAAAATCGGTGTGCGCATCCCTCTTATAGTAGATAAGACAAAAATGAAGTTTCAAGTTCTATCTCTGAATACATTAGGATATATTGACATCCGAACAACTCAAAAAGTGCAAAAAAATGCGTGCCCAATTTTAAAACCTAATTTCGGGGCACTAGATGATGGAATTTGGCCCCGAAAACTAAATTTTTTGGGAAAATAAGATTCTATGGAATCTATTTGTTTAAAATTATCCCAACTAACTCCCTGTAAAATTTCAAGTCAATCGGAGCTACGGTTGAGAAGTTATGGCCCCGACAAGATGCACTAAAATTTAGGGAAAAATACAAGATTTCCCATATTTTTTTGGATGGTACTGCATCACTTATGGGCACATTTGGGGTGCTCTTGGGTTGACCAAAGGGTTCATGGACACCTTTGGGACATTTTGGAGTGACCAAGCGATTACGGGAATCCTTGGAGCTTTTGGAGAAAATGACAAAATGCGTAGATTTTTATCTTTTGTTTATGATGATTTTTTTTCTTTTTGTCTACACTAAGCAGAATTGAACACACGCATACACAAACCGTGATTATCTCTTTTAAGGATTATTGGTGTGCCCTAAACTGGTTTAGTGCATTTTGATGTTTTGTTTTGTTTTTGTAGGTTTTGAAGAACGTTTAAATGCATTATGATGGCTCATATAACTCCCAAAACGGTCGCCCCTTCAATATACCAACCAGGCCGATATACCAACCTCTCTATATACCCGCCCTTACGAGAGGGAGACTATAGGTATGTGAGAGTAGAAGGTACGTGGTATGTAGGCGATACGGAAGGGGTATTGTCCTGTTAATGGCACCTACCATAGAAAACTTATCCTCGCGCGCATGGGAATCACCCCAACGACACTCGGTCAGCTTTCATCAGGATTTACGCCTAACAATAGTTGACAATCGGGAAATGGATGCAAAGCTAAGCCAAGGTGGTGATGAACCCACCGTTGGTCTTGCTCAAGGGTTGGGGTCTTACGACCAGCTCCTTGGTTTAAAATTATTGCGTGAAGTGTGTGGGATTCATTTTATTTAGCGAAAATGAAACAAGCATAAATGACTTTTCCTAATGCAATGCAGGATTAAATGAAAACAATTAAAGAAACAGAAACATAAACAGAAAATTTAACAGAGATTATGAAAATCCCTACCTCTTCTCTGCCTGGATCGGTTGCTTCTAAATTTCTGTTCTAAAAAGTTGCAGACAAAAATTCGTCCCTTGGTGAGACGAATTACAGAATAGAATTCGTCCCTCCCAAAGATGAATTTGAATTCGTCCCAGGGTCAGACGAATTGCAGAACAGAATTCGTCCCTGCCAGAGACGAATAGCAGTCTGCAACAAAAAAATGTACCTGTCAAGCACAAAACACAAAAATTTAATCAGTTTCTATGATTTTAAACACCAGGGAACAAGGTACCACCGTGATCGCCACTGAAAGCACGAGATTCTAGGCAAAGGAAACACTAATTACGATGCAACCAAAATCAAATGCGCTTAAGTCCTAGAAATGTAAATTGCATGAAACGAAAGAAACGCATTGGAAGAGACACAAGCAAATGGAGAAAACACAGCCCTTTCATTAAAATTTCTTGATCTCTGTTACAATGACACCTCCTCCATTTTTAGGGGCTAGGAGCGCTAAAAGAATTTTATTACAATCACTTAATGTTCCTCTTTCCGCGTGCCCACAATTGAAATGGACGGGCCAAGATGATGCCACCATTGATGTCGATGAGTTCTTCACTTCTGCTGCTTCTCCTGTGAACAAAGAAACAACCAAGATGTCAGTAGCACCTGTCGCAAATGGAAAGTGTTCGTTCTCTAGAATTAACGAAATATGCATGTAAAAATTTGCCTGAAACAGTAAATACAGTGAGTCCAAATGGCTTGAAATCTTGACAGAAGACAGAAAAAGTTACCAAAATGCCATTGCCACTGAGACAGCTGGCCAATCTGCCTTCAATTGGAATTCGTCCCTGGGCAGGACAAATTCTGACTGCAATTCGTCCCTGGGTGGGACGAATTCTTCTGTGTTCAAGAAGTCGACCTGCTGCTGCTCCAATGTCGATTCTCGAGACCGCAAAACACCTGCAAACAAGGGGGTTATGTAATTGGGGCCATTTTGGGACGACCCAGATGGTCGGATTCTCCCAATTTGGCCTCTACCCTCGGGAATTTGATCTCACCACCTGCAAGTTAGTGAAACAACAAAGCGACACAAAACATACTAGAATCTGATCAAAAGTTATGAAATTGCAGCTATGAGTTCACCAAACAAAATGACACAATATACAATGTGAAACAATAATCTAGAATGCTTTAAAACTCAGAAAGTGCGGGGGCGCCCAAGTGGGCCTCCCACCGTTGGCACTTGATTCCGGCACCAATCCACTAGGGATGGGCCCAAAACCTCTTAGGATTGGGGGGTCGGCGAATTGGTTGGTTCAAGTGTCCATGTGTTGGATTTGGGTCAGGTTCAAGCTTCCAAAAGCCACCCAACAACCTCCCTTGCAAAAGAGATTTGTGGATGCGAGAAGGTGAACCAAAAGGGATGCAAGTGGGTGTTCAACTCGGTAGCACTTCGTTGCTTGAAATCTCCTTCAATCTCTCTCTTTTGGGTGAGAAAAGTCCCACCTTTTATAGACCCATGGGGTCTTTTTTGAGAGGGAAGCATAGGCGCCACGTGTTGGTCATAGGTGCCATGTGGCAGTCTAGTCTTCCCATGAGGGAGGGGAGTCCTCCATGACTTGGGCTTTCATAACTGCCCTTGTGACAGTCCTCTAACAACCCATATGTTCACCCACACACGCGTGCGAGGTAGGAGTCATTAACTGACTGTCCCTGGCTGCCACTTGGCACCATTCTTCCTTTTGCCCATTAAAATCAAAATTCGTCCCTACCAGTTATGAATTCAGAATCCGTCTCTGGGTGAGACAGATTCTAATTTTGAATTCGTCTCTGGGTGAGACAGATTTGAATCCGTCTCTAGGTGAGACAGATTCTGAGCAAAGTGCTTAAATGTGCCAAATTGCCCTTTTGACCTTACAAAATTGCTATGAAAGTGGTTAGGACCACTGTTTGACCTCTGAGGGCTGCCCTGGGGGCTGTGTTTGTCAAAGCGATCAGTGTTTGCAGTCACGTAATCGGATTGGTGCTATTTTGGTGTCTACAGTAACAACCCAAGTCTACCCATCTAGTTGCACATTCAAATAAGACAAGCAATTTTATAAGGTAATTTTTTTTTTTGTTTAAATTTATAGTTTAAATCTAAGAGGGCTTTCATTTTCATAGAAAATTTGTTTCACCCAATCGAACAATGTCATAATTTTTAATTAGTATAGGCATATCATACAACTTTTGGGTTTAATACTGCTCTAAACAACCCTCCCAAGTGGATGAGATTGGTCAAATATTGTAAAAGGTGTCATTAAGTGGAATTGACTTCTCTCATTTATCATTCACTTGTTGCAGCATGAGGGTTAAATCACGACTAGGGTTATCCTTTAGGGCCCATAACACCTAGAGGGTGGATGCATACTTCCTCGTACCTTTCATATGGAACCCTCGACTAATCGATCAAATTTTTCCACTAGTTGTATGCAAGGGGGTTAGCATGCATATGGCAAGTGTCTAGTTTTCTATCCATTATCTTTGGATCTGACTAGAGCCATGTCAATACCTTGGCCTTTTTCTTGTTCCCTATAGCCAAATGATCAAGGACTTATCACTTGTACTCTCGGGCAGTAACCTAAAGGTGGCGTCCCATACTTCCCCTCATTACTTCTTATGGCTAGGTCACTTATTCTAACATTTTTCATCAGAAAAGCAGATGCTCTCAAGTTTTGTTGTGTGCATACCCGCACCTCTACAACATTGGGTGATAAAATTTTATTTTGTTCTCCTTCATAAGGAATACATTTACCATTCCTCATCATGGCCATTGTTAAAGAGTTTAGTTTACTAGAAGTCTTTAACAACTATATTTTACTAAACTTGGTGTTATAATACACTATTATTCAAATGGATCATTTTCATGTCTATTTCCTCTTACAATCTGGTTAAAGAACAACTAAAAACTATATTTAGGTTGGCTCAAACTGGTATGGTAAGACGTCAGCATGTTCAATTACAATATACATATTTCTTACAATAGTATAAAGGTAAATTGCACCATTTAAGACTCAGTTAGAAAAAATCCATACACATCCTTAATATTAAAATACTCAAATCATTGCTAATGAAAATGCTCTCTTACTTAAAGCATATTTTAATGAACAAATATCTATTTATTTATTTTATGCTTAGCAAATTTGGAAACATATTATTAAACTATGCAAACCAGGCCACTACATGATTTATTAAACCCCTTCTTTAAAAACATTGCACTACTTTACATCCAATGGTTTGGGTGAAGAGTGAAAGTAATAAGTTTAACTTTATCCTAATAAAATTATTAATTTTCTCTACAAAACCGGCCACAAAGAAGAATTCTGATTTCAAATAACAAAGGTATGGTTCCACATTCTACAATTACCACACATAACGTTTAGCGAAACATATATTTCACTGGCTTCCTAATCAAGATAGCTTAAACACACATATAATATTTCATTAAATTATCAAGAGATAATACACACAAAAGTTTCATGTTTAACTCTGATGTAGAAGATGCCATTTAGCTACACTTGACTAAGACTTAACCATTTGTTACACTTCTTTTGTCCATCATAAGAAAATATTTAGTCATATTGCAGTATGACATACACCTACAGGTTTATTTTATTCTTTAAAATAAATAAAATGAGTACTAGAATTATGCTCCATGATAGAAATTTTAAAGATAAGTCATCAGATGTATAATAATTTTCTTTCATGATATAGCAAACTAGCTTAAGATTTGGTTTTTTTTGTTGGTTTCTAAAAAATAAGGACATACTATGGCCTTTAGATAACTCAATATTTCATTCATCTTGTTTCAACTAATGATAACAATAGATGGAAAATATCAATTTCTTTTCAACTTCTTTTTAGCAATAAAATTTTAATAACACAATTGCTAACACACAATCATTCTACCTATAACATATTACATATTTCAAATCGTATTTTCATAATATAATTTTTAAATTGAATATCAATATTCCAAACTAGAATACATATTTTGATTATTGAACCCACTAACTGTTTGATCAAGTTACAATATAAAAAGTAGTGTTTTCCTTCCCCAGCCCATTACATGCAAAAGTTTCATTTCTCATACAAAGCTTGGTAATTCCAATCATTCATTTTAACTGTAAAGGACTTTTATTTTTCCAAAATAATTCTACACCAGATTCAGTCTAAAGCCAAATAGCTAGCAGTTCACATATTCACTGGTCAATTGCAGAGCACATAGGTAACTGGTTCCACAAAGAGGGAATAAACTTGATGAAATATCTACGAATTGGAATAACCGTAGTGCACTAAGTTTTTACTAGTGCATTCAACATCTCAAACACTCCCAACAACTTTTGATAATGGATCAGTATGGCTTGATCTATACGTAATGCATACTATTCTATATGTGAAGACAATCTGAAAATACAAAATTATCATTCTTTTTTTGGTAACAAGCACATGCAAATAACCATGAAGATCTAAACATATATTTTCTACTTCATGCATGCATTCCACTCATCAATAGAATTTTCAATTATAAAATCACAAACAATTCAAAATATCAACGGACATTTTCATCCAGTATAACTTTTATTCTCAAATGAATTTCATTTCAACATTTTAGCATAAACATAAGAAATAAATTCCCAAAGATATATTCACAAAATGTGAAGCCATATTCATTTTTACTTCAACTCAATAACACGTTCTATATTCAAAAATAAAACAACACAATCATAGCAACACTAAAACGAAATCTTTCTTTACAAATATAAAGTCGAAAGTCAGAATGCCAACCGAAAATTCTCACGCTTACACAACAATATTGATTTCTTTTTTCCAATCCTTCCTCATTGCCTATTAAATAATCTAACTTTTTCATCTTATTTCCAGATAAGATCCATTTCTTTCTTAATGGCCAAATGTATTCACACTCACGCTACTACTCCCCAACCATATCACTCCTCTGCCAGCTCAAGAAAACATGGAAGGGTTAACAAGCAATCATTATATTTACTTACCACTACCCAAGATATTATCTCCATAGTGGCATCCACCTCGATCACCCTTATCCTCACTATATTAAGAGATAGAAAAGACCATATATTCACTTTAATACATTATAATATAAAAATACCATACATGTTAAATTATTATATATATATATATATATATATATATATATATATATATATATATATATATATATATATATATATATATATATATATATATATATTAAACTTTTTTTATTTTAGAATATATTGATTCCTATCTTATTCATTAGACTTACAAGCATTAACCATTTCCTTATTACTAAAATGGCTCCCATTCTCTTTAGCATTCTCATTGCCTTTCTATGCTTAACTATTTAATTGTTCAATAACATACACAATTGACACCCAATTCAATATCATAGCATACATTCTATGCAAAATTGTCCTTTGAATGCACCTATATGGATGAAACCTATGATATAGGGTGTTATTTCTCACTGCCATCACATCCCACTTACCTTTTTCTATCGCCCCTCTCCTACCCATCGAAGGAATTCCCCTAGTCCTATGTACACAATGGTCATTAGCAGTACCTCATTATAGCTTTTTAGGTAAGTGTAAACCATAAATTTATTTTCTATGACCTTGGAGGGTCATTGCATCCTCCCCTATTAGAAAAAAACATAGTCCTTATGTTTCATGCATGGTTAATAAAAACAAGCAGTATACAATATTTTATTCATTCATATAACTAGCAATAAAATTTCATTCCCAATCGTACATCATGTAGTCCTATTCATTTATAACCAATCCACAATTTAGTTTGTTTGTATATTCTACTCACATGATGTTTCATATTGTATTTAACCATATATTCATACACCAACCAGAACATACATCATCATAAAAACAAGCTACTTTATTCAGTAACCCAAAACATATCAGTGTCGAGTTTCATATCCATATGTATTTATATATACATCATCAACCAAATAAAATGTGTTTGTTTCTTCTTTTTAATATGTCTATGTCTACTCAAACAGATAAGGAAACTAATACTGCATATCTTCCACGTTCTCCCATGTGATGCTTCTCTCTGAGTAGAGGTCCCATTGGAACTAATATTGTTCTATGTTCTTGTTCCTCAGGTTCCTTGTCCTAAAACCATGTATACAAACTAGTCAAACTTCAATTTTTAGTTGATCGGTCATATGCAAATTGGAAACATCCAAACACATGAGGGATAAAAATTTTACTTCCTAAATAGGGACATATGGAAGACATTATGGATTTTGGATAAGCTTGGTGACAGAACAAGTTTGTATGCAACAGGCCTTATCTTGCTCACAATTTCAAATGGACCCACATATCTTGGGTCAAGTTTGGAATATTTTATGGAAATTTTAGTTGGCTTCACCCTTAAGAACACTCTATCTCCCATAGAATATTCTCTCAGTGTCATTTTGAGGTTGACGTAGCTATTTTTGTGGTCTATAGCCCTTTCTTTGTTGAATTATTTTCAATTGATCTTCCACTTATTTTATAGTTTTTTGTCCTATCACTACTCGATCTTCCAAATTATCCTATGATAAGGGAGTCCTACATATTATTCTATACAAAGATTCAAAAGCTGACATACCTAGTGATGCATGATAATTGTTATTGTATGCAAACTCAACTAGGTATAAATAATATTCCCACTTTGTATGTTGATCCATGCAATACATTCTCGACATATCTTCTAAAACCTTATTCACCCTCTTAGTTTGCCCATCTATCTCAAGGTGATATGTTAAACTAATATTCAGTTTTGTTCCCAATGCTTCATACAAAACCTACCAAAACTCAAAAGTAAAGTGAGAGTCTCTATTAGAGATCATAACTTTCAAAAATCCATGCAATCTTACCACTTATATGGAAAACTTGCTCACTATTACAGGTGCATCATCTTGCACATTATCGAGTATAAAATGTGCTACCTTGTTAACGTATCCACAACTACCAAGATTGCATCATGCTTGAATCTTATTTTAGGCAAGCCTACTATAAAGGTCATTGATACCACCTATAATTTTTTTGTGGGTAGAAAATGAGGATACAACCTACCCGTTGGATGCAAATGTTTTGCTTTCACTTTCTGGCACTCTAAACACCTAGCCACATAATTAGTGATATCATTTTGCATTCATGGCCAATAGTAGGCCTTTATCAAGCTTTCATGCATATTTTCTCCTCTAGGATGCGCTGAATAAGGAGTGTTGTGTGCCTCCCTAAGGATTGTTTCTCTTAATGCACCTATATTTGTAACAATCAATCTATCCTTAAAATACAAGTCATCTCTAAAAAAAAAACCTATATCCTTTCCAAATTTTTGCTCAACCTGAACATTACAAGACTATAAAAATTCATCTTTCTATTGTAGATTTTTAATTTGATCTAACAAATCATAATGACCTTTTGTCACTCAAGCAATATGTCCTCTCCTACTCAGATTGTTAGCAACCTTGTTCTCCTTACCCTTAATATATTTGATGCCAAGTATGTACTCAGCTAGAAACTCAATCTAGCATCATTGCCTATCATTTAATAAGGGTTGAGTAAATATGTATCTTACACTCTCATGATCTATCTTTAGTTCCAATGGTTTCACCAACAAATAGGGCCTCCAAATCTTAAGGGCATGTACAAAAAATGCCATCTCCAAGTCATGAGTGGCATAATTCACTTCATGCCTCTTAATTTTCCTTGATTCAAAGGCAATAACCACATCATATTGGGTCAAAAACCCTCATAATCCTTTAGTTGCAGCATCGATACACATTGTAAACTACTTATTAGGATCATGTAACCTCAAAAATTGGTGCAGTTGTCAACATTTATTTTAGAATTCGAAAAGACTCTTCACACTTCTCTATCCATTTAAAGGCTTTACCATTCCTTTGAAGGTTTGTAATAGGTTGGGGAATTCTTGGAAAAACTCTGACAAATCACCTATAATAGCCTACAATTCACATAAATCTTTGCACCTCAATCACGTTGTAGGTGTAGGCTAGTCAATAATTGCTTCTATTTTCTTGAGATCGATTGTAATCCCCTCAATAGAGATAATATGTCCCAAATATTTTACTTGTGGAGTGTAGAATTCACACTTTGAGAATTTTCCATATAATCGAATCTTTATAAGAATTTCATGTATAGTTCGCATATGTTGATCATGTTCCTCCTTATTCCTAGAATAGATCAATATGTCATCTAGAAACACGAGCACAAATTTATCCAATTGCCCTCTAAAAAATTATATTCATGAGATTCATGAATGTGGTTGGGTAATTAGTTAGACCAAAGGGTAGGACTATAAACTCAAAATTTCTTTACCTTGTTCTAAAAGTTGCTTTAGAAGTGTTTTCTTCTTGTATCCTTAACTGATGGTAACCAGATCTTAGGTCAATATTTGAGAAGATGGTTGCTCCTTTCTTCTGATCAAAGAGATCATCATTTCTAGGTAATGAGTACCTATTTTTGATAATAACCTTATTCAACATCCGATAATCTATGCACATCCTCAAGGTACCATATTTATTTTTAAAAAACAAAATAGGAGCCTACCATGGTGACACACTAGGCTTGATTAGCCCTTTTTCCAACAAATCCTCAAGTTGCATCTTGAGCTCTTATAGCTCAATAGGCATCATTATGGTGCCCTTGCAATGGGTGCAACTCTAGGTAACAAGTCAATAAAACTCTCTCGGAGGAGGTAACCTTAGGAGGTCCTCCAAAAACACATCCTTGAATTCTCCCAAAACATTATGCTTTTGGAAGAGGTCAGTATCCACTTTAATCTCTTCTTTCTTATTCATTTTAACTATAAAAACCATTCCCTTCTTTCTCGTGACTTTATTTATCTACAATGTGGCTTAATTACACCACGATCAAAATGAATTCTAATCATCTTATTAGATTCATCCATAAACACTACCCATATTTCTTCAAAATTCAAAAGATTTTTATGGGCTTTTAACCAATAAGCACCAAGAATGATGTCAAAGGTATGTAAAGGTGCTACATACAAATTCTATATGGTTCTTTCATGAGGTAAAATGATATGAGATTCAAATAGGCATTGGCTCATTTTATAATATTTTCCTGACCCATACTCCACGTTCCAACCATTATACAAGAATCCAGGTCTTTCAGGTATCTCCCTCACTAATCTAGTGGAAATAAAGCTATCAATTGATCCACTATCTATCAAAATACACACATCTTTATCATAAATTTTTCCATTTAACAAAAAAGGAGTAACTTGACCATCAAGTATGAAACTACCTATCACTACAAAGATCCTATTAGTGGTTTCCTCTAGGGCCTTCTTGAGAATATCAACTTTTTGGGGGCATTTGTTGGCATAGTGGGCTCCTTGGAAAACATAACAATCATTAGGAGGAGCTCTGTTTCCCCTGTTATTATTCTTGTTATTGCCTTGTGGCATAGTTTCCCCAGCCTTATCTTGATTTGTTGGTCTCTAACCATGTTTATTGATAAACTCTTTGACATCCCTTTTGAACTTACTACCCTAAAAGTTAGGTTTATTTTCACCTCCTTGTCTATTCAGATCACCTTCTTTAGGTTTCTTGTTTTGCTATTTCTTCCATTTCATAAACACAACACTCTTCTACTTTCTTATCTCATATTTTTTCTTTTAAGATAGCTTTTGATAATTAAAATATTCTTTTTTGATCTTTTGGTTTGCTTCTTTTCGTGTCAAATCAAAAGTTGTAGGAAGATCTATAGGGTTGTGCATATTCACCACCATCCACCATCATAATCTTAGGATGCAATCCCAAAATGAATTTTTGAACCTTCATCTCTTCATTAATATCATATTGGGATGCATATTTTAGTAGTTGAAAATACTTTTGGTGATAATATCGCATTGACATAGTTTCTTACCACAGATTAGTAAACTCCCAAAAAAATTCCAAATAATATTGTTTGGTTAGGAATCTATTCCTTAATTCCTTAATGAAATCCTCCCACTTGAGTTTTGTAGCTTCAATGTCATGTCCTTTCTTATAGGACTTCCACCAATAGGTCCTTTTTTGCACATATATAGTTTTAGGGTTTGCATACAAATTTTCTTCTTTTTTCTTCGGACGTACATTATGTATTTTTTGAAAATTTATGGCTTTGACTTCTTTCGGGAAAAAAATCTAGAGTTTTAAGTTTCATTTGCAATTTCTTATTTTTCCACTTCCATTAGATCCTCACTAAACTTATTAATAATTTTTTTTATAATGTTTTCGAATGGTTTCCCCAATTCTCAAAATTCTGCCTTCAATTTCTGAACTTCTTCTTGAAATTTTTGGTCCCACATGGTTGGATCCATAATGCTCTGATACCAGATGGTAGGAACCAAGGGTTCCTAGCACAATAAATTAATAAATAAAAGTAAACCTAATTAAGAGAATCACTTTTGCATTGGTTTGGGGTCCCTCCAATGATTTATATATCATATGTTTATATTTCATCGATATCTCCCATGAATGTTTTATATCTATCTAACCCTAATGTTACGTCATTTCATCATAACCTTTCATAATAATTAAATATATATAATAATAATAATAATATAATAGTTAATTATTATATTATTACTATACTAACTTTAATATATAAATTTATTATATGAATATTATTATCCTAGTCCTTAAAGTTGGAAAGAAGACTGGGAAATAGCTTCACTGCATAGCTTCGCTGACTCTTCACCCAACAAGGCTTTGATGAAGTGTTGTGGAATTTGATGTGAAGACATTTTCGGACATAGGATACCCTACTTTCTTTCAATCCAACAATTTATTTTACATTTTTTTTCAGATCAGAGTTACCTCGCAGCTTCACACCACATTCTTTCCATAGAATTTTGATATTTGATGTTGATAAAGTAAATATGGTGCAAATGTCATGATATTTTCATGTGCATTTGCTGTTTTTAACGTCAACTATGTAGATACTTTTTGTATTATAATTGGACTCAAGTATTGGCTTAAAAATGTTATTTCTCTTCCACCATATAAATAACCGGGATAGATATGGATGTATGTTTTATAATTATATAGCTCGTTTAATGACACTCTCATGTTGATGAAAGTCGTATACAAATCCTCTATTTTTCTAGATGAGAGGATAAATCCCTTTCCCTAATATCTCTAATATTTCTTTCCCTTCTGCTCCAATTGTTGTTCGCTTCTTTTTAGTCCTTTCATCCACAAGTAAATTGTACAACCTTGTCACCCAAAAATCTGCCATATTTAACTCGTGTAGTTGAAAGCAAATACCCCTCATAGATTTTGATCAAGCTTTTGAAGTGTTGCCATGTTTCCATCATAGCTAGGAATGAAAGCATCACTTGCAATCAAGACCAAATAGTCTAATATGCAGCCATTTGTGACGAATAATTTTGAAAAGGTTTCAAATCATTTGAACTCAAAAGCATCTCCTTACGGACAATATTAGGATATGCTAATTTTTTTTTTCACCACCATATATTTCACCCAATGAGGTTTTTGCTATCAAAGAATGAGTTGTTACTCTTGGAAACCGTGCCAAGGAGAGTAGTTCTTCCACGGATTCACCTTTTCATTGACACGAGGAGATCATCGTTGGTAGAGATCATGGTTGTTTTAGTGAGCACGTGGAGATCAAATATTGAATTAAAGGAGGCCAACCATTTCGAACATCACCGCTTGATTCACTTCCAGATTCTGTGCATTCGGACCACAATTGCGAGTAGCTGATAGTGTCAACAAGCAGAAGGCAAGAGTGGAAGTGTTTCACGCGCAGACAACAGTACAATATTTGAATGTGGAAGGATTAGAAACTGTTTCGTCAGAGGCATTATGAAAGAAGGAATCATATTGACCAATGCTCGCACATCACCAGTGACAAGACCGTTTTTGTAGCAAGTGTTATCAACATCCAAAACTGGTCTTTACAAAGCGCCAACCGAGCACATTATAGTTGTCTTCAACCAGCCATTACAGTGGAGATCGTATAGTGAGGATATTGTAAGTTGTCCACTATGTGCATTACAGGGAGCAATTTGTCATAACAGTTCAATGATTGTGGCCAATGAAATTTCACTCCATTAATTTAGAAACAGTGCTTCCAAGTTAGTTTGTGGATCTTGACAAAGGGTCGTTGTTAAGAAATATATTTTATTTGCATAACAGTTGCATTCAACTGGAAGACTACACAACAACAGATATGCTGCTTATTAATACTGTGACTTCTCAACAAATATAAAAGCAATATTCCATCTTGAACTAATAAATTTCTACAGCTTCTGGTAGAATTGGCCTTACTCAGATTTTTACTGCTGTAAACTAAAGATTTACATATTATTGTTTTATAAATCTGTGTGAGTTGTGTCTGGATGACAGCAAAGTCCTTAAGCCTTTTTAAAAAGAAATATTCCTTGAAGCTTGGCTCTGGATTGAGAGTTGTAAATAAGACTATATTGTTGTGCTTATGCTCATGCTTGAGCTTGTATTGTATACTTTCACAAGTTTATCACTTGACAGAGAACTTTAGGATGTTTCTGATGTTTGTAGCAAAGGCTCTGGTGGTGCCGAAGAACAAATGCTGGTGCAATTTTCCTGACATATTCGACTTCGGGCATTCCACCTTCGACACGGTGTTAAAGAAACTGCAGACTGCATACCAGACATCTGATTTGTGCTTCTTGTTGTGTAGAAGTGACTGTAGAAATTATATTAATTAATTAATGAACGTATTTGTAGAACCCTCGATGAGAATTTCCTCCTCTTAATCTGTGATCTCATATATATTTACATAACATGCAGCATGCCGCGTAGTATACACGTTGATGTTTTAGTTTGTGTGTTATCTTGGAGACGAGAACACGCTTTTGAAATAACAGTAGCAGGATTTTTAGATTTATTGTCTGGATTTGTGGATTTTCATAGTTTGGGCATTGACAGTCTAGTTATCTACTAAATTTTCAAGAAATAAAAGTGTGAAGTAATATCTGGTCAGTGGGATGTTGATTAATAAAATTGATTTTTGAATACCGAACATTACATTGACCATTGAAAGAATTAGTAATGCATTTTAATCATTGATTTCTAAGCCCTTAGTTAACTTTCTATGTTCCACCAACCGAGGTACATTATTCAGATGGACTGTGACCGCACATGAAAAATGCCAACCATAATCCAGATTTAATTGTATCCCAGCTATTGTTTTATAATCAAATTTTGTAGTGGTTGTGCAGACTTCTTTGTCAGGCCCAAAACCTTATACATGCTCCTTGAAAAGATTTGGGTTCATTAATAATTTCCTGTGATGCGAGTTCAGTGACAGGTTTTCCACGCATATATGTTTGATTATACTCCATGGGAAATGATGCTCATAGTTTGTTTACAAATTTTGATTCTGTAATTAGATATTTCGACAATGTGTAGAGGCCATTGGTTAAAATGGATTATTATGCGAGGGGAAAGAGATGCTTCATTAATTCCCAGAATCAAAATTACAATTCTATCAATATCATCAATATGCTAAAGGTCCATCGGAGTGGAACCCCAAAACCTTTTGTGTATCAATAATGCAATAAAGGTACAACATCCATTTCGTATACTACTATGATAAGATAAAGGGAAGGACGATATAAGTCTGAGAAGAACCTGTCGGTTGATAATATTTTAAACCCAGAACCATGTAACATACTATTGTTTGTCTATTGAATCTGTCTTATTCAAATTAATTCCCATCCATATGTTTTGTAAGGTGAATGAAGAGGAGGGAATAACTACCATTCTGAGAGAGTTTTGCAATTGCACCAACAATGGAAAATGGGTTAAACAGAAAGTGCTTTTCATTCAGTATTCTGATATCCAGGGAACTCTCGCCATAAAAGCTGAGAATCGTTTGTGAGAAGCCATCAAGACTTGCTTTCGTCTGTCCATGGAAGGTAGCTAGATATCATCATTTCCGACCTTACCACCTCTCATACATGGTATTGGTATCAGTTGGTTGTTTGTTTATGAGCTTAATGAGTTTGTATTTGTTGGGTGGTTATAGCCGCAACCAAGCACAGCAGTCGCTGGTTCACAGCTATACATATGCCTTCACTAGATTCTCAGCTGTCCTTTCCGCTGAACAAGCGATGGTAAATTAATTAGGTTTGAATGGCCAAAAATTTAATATTAGATTTAATTTCTATTATCAAAATGATATATCGCGTATTCTGCGACAGCAGCGATAGGGTTTGCAACTACTGTGCACTTTTCCATTATTTTTTGGGTTTTAAACGACCTATGCAATGGGGTAAGAAAGAATAGTGTGAAATTTCCGCCGACCTACTCCTTTGCCCAACATTGGAAATTTCCATACTTGGAAAACTTTCGTCATTGTAGTATCCATCACCTTGCTATGAAATATGGTCCTATTATGTACTTTCTTCATTGTCCTATTTGCATAAAAAATGTCTTTTTTTTCTTCGGATGTACATTACGTACTTTTTGAAAATTTATGGCTTCAGCTTCTTCCGAATTTTTTTTTTAGAGTTTTCAGTTTAATTTGCAACTTCTTTTTTTTCCACTTGCATTAGATCTTCACTAAACTTATTAATAATTTTTTTTATAATTTTTTTTTAAAGTTTTTCCCAATTTTCGAAATTCTGCCTTCATTTTTTGAACTTCTTCCTGAAATTTTTGGTCCCACATGGCTGAATCCATAATGCTATGATACCATTCCTAGCACAATAAATTAATAAATAAAAGTAAACATAATTAAGAGAATCGCTTTTGCATTGGTTTGGGGGTCCTTCAAATGATTTATATATCATATGTTTATATTTCATCGATATCTCCCATGATTGATTGTACAATGTTTTATATCTATCTAACCCTAATGTTACGTCATTTCATCATAACCTTTCATAATAATTAAATATATTTAATTATTATGTCTAACCCTAATCCTAATAATAATATAATAATTAATTATTATATTATTACTATACTAACTTTAATATATAAATTTATTATATGAATATTATTAATAATGAATGTTAGGATGGGATCTTAACAAAATATGGCATCTCATACTTCCCCTAGTTACTTCTTCTAACTAGGTCACTTATTCTGACCTTTTTCATCAAAAAAATAGTTGCTCTCAAGTTTCGTTGTGTGCATACTTGCACCTCTACAAAATTGGGTGATAAAAGTTTATTTTTTTGTCCTTCACGAGGAATACATTTACTATTCCTCATCATGGAAACGGTTAAAGAGTTTAGTTTACTAAAAGTATTTAACAACTATACTTCACTAAACTTGGGTATTATAATACACTATCCTTCAAATGGATCACTTTCATGTCTATTACAATTAAAACCTATATTTAGGTTGGCTCAAATTGGTATGATAAGACATAAAAATGTTCAATTATAGCATACATATTTCTTACAATAGTAAAAAATTAAAATGCACCATTTAAGACTCAGTTAGAAAGAATCCATACACTTCCTTAATATTAAAATACTCAATCCATTGCCAATGAAAATGCTCTCTTAATTAAAGCATATTTTAATGAATAAATATCTATTTATTTATCCTATGCTTAATATATTTGGAAACATATTATTAAACTATGCAAACCCGGCCATTAAATGATTTATTAAACTCCTTGCCACTAAATGATTTATTAAACTCCTTTAAAAATGTTGCACTACTTTACATCCAATGGTTTGGCTGAAGAGTGAAAGTAATAAGTTTAACTTTATCCTAATAAATGTATTAATTTTATCTACAGAATCGACCACAAAGAGGAATTTTGATTTCAAATAACAAAGGTATGAATCCATTCTACAATTACCACAACTACTCTTTAACAAGACATACATTTCACTGGCTTCCTAATCAAGATAGCTTAAACACACATATACTCATTCATTAAATTCTTGAGTGATAATACACACAAAAGTTTCATGTTTAACTCTAACATAGAAGATGCCATTCAACTACACTTGACTAAAACTTAACCATTCTTTAGACTTCTCTTGTCCATCATAAGAAAAGATTCAGCCATATTGCAGTATCACATACACCAACAAGTTTATTTTATTCTTACTTTAAAATAAAGAAAATGAATATTGGAATTATGCTCCATGATAGAAATTTTAAAGATACATCATTAGATGTATAATAATCTCCTTTCATTCTTCGGATTCTTCTTTTCCAAAAAAAATCAAACTAGCTTAAGATTTGGTTTTTCTCTTGGTTTATGAAAAATAAGGACATACCATGGCCTTTAAATAACTCAATATTTCATTCATCTTGTTTCAACTAATGATAACAACATATGGAAAATATCATTTTTTTTTTTAGTTTTTTCAGCAATAAAATTTTAATAACATAATTGCTAACACACAATCATTCTGCCTATAATATATTACATATTTCAAATCATATTTTCACAATATAATCTTTACATTGAATATTAGCATTGCAAACTAGAATACATAGTTCGATTATTGAACCCACTAACTGTTTTATCAAGTTACAATATATAAAGTAGTGTTTTCCTTCCCTATTCCATTACATGCAAAAGTTTCATTTGTCATACAGAGTTTGGTAGTTCCAAACATTCATTTGGACTATAAAGGACTTCATTTTTTCCAAAACAATTATGCATCGAAGTCAGTCCAAAACCAAATAGGTAGCAGTTCACATTTACATTGCTCAATTGCAGAGCACATAGGTGTCTAGTTCCACTAAGAGGAAATAGACTTGATGAAATATATACGAATTGGGAGAACTATAGTGCACAAAGTTTTCAGTAGTGCATTTAGTGTCTCACACACTCCCAACAACTTTTGATAAGGGATTAGTATGGCTTGATATATATGCAATGCATACTATTATTTATGAAAAGTCAATTTGAAAATACAGAATTATCATTCTTGTTTTGGTAATGATCACATGCAGGCAACCATGAAGTTCTAAACAACTATTTTCTTCTCCATGCATCCATTCCACTCAGCAATAGAAGTTTTAGTTATAAAATCACACAGTTCAAAATCTTAAAGGATATTTTCAGCCAGTATAACTTTTATTCTCAAATGAATTGTAGTTCAAAATTTTGGCATAAACATAGGAAATAAATTCCCAAAGATATACTCAAAAAATGTGAAGCCATATTCCTTTTTACTTCAGATCAATACCACATTCTATATTCGAAAAAAACAACACAAGCATAGCAAAACTTTAACCAATTATTTCTTTACAAACATAAAGCTAGAAGTTAGAATGCTAATCTACAATTCCCATAGTTACACAACAATATTGATTCCTCTTTTCCAATCCTTCCTCGTTGCCTACTAATTTCTTTGACTTTTTTTGTCCCATTTCCAGATAAGATCCATTTATTTCTTAATGGCCAAATGTATTCACACTCATGTCACTATTCCTCAATTGTCTCACCCCTTTTCTAGCTCAAGATAACTTGGAAAGCTTAACAAGCAATCATTACTTACCAGTACCCAGGTTATT
Source organism: Wollemia nobilis (assembly GCA_028583015.1). Lineage (NCBI taxonomy): Eukaryota > Viridiplantae > Streptophyta > Pinopsida > Araucariales > Araucariaceae > Wollemia > Wollemia nobilis. The sequence continues at coordinate 21,281 of JAQPPZ010004110.1, forward strand.
ATATCCATAGTGGCATCAGTCTCAACCACCCTTATCTTCACTATATTAAGAGATAAAAAAAAGACCATATATTACCATACAAGAAGTTATATTATTTTATGTACATCCATATATATATTATTTTAAATTCTTTTTCTTTTAGAATATATTGATTCCTATGGTATTCATTAACCTTACAAGCATTAACCATTTCCTTATTACTAAAATGGCTCCCATTCTCATTGCCTTATTATGCTTAACTATTTAACTATTCAATAACATATGCAATTAACACGTAATTCAATAGTATAGCATACATTCCACACAAAATAGTCCTTTGAGTGCACCTATATGGATTGAACCTACAAAATATAGTGTTACTGTTGGAAATTTTGAGTATAGTATTTTCATTGATGTCAAAGTTGATTGGCATTGATGTCAAAGGTGAAAAGGTTGAGTTTTGTCTTCAAGGTTGAAACAATAAATGCAAAGGAATTTTCCATGGTTGCAAAAGCAAGCAAAGAGAATTTTGAAAAAAATGATTATAATATTTAAATATTAATAAGGGATATTTGGAAATAACAAGGGCTTCATTTGGTAAATAAAAAGGAAAGATAATTGACAAGGCAAAAGGTTTACTTCTCATTGGTGAAAAAGACCCAAGGCAAAAGGTTTACTCCTCATTGGTGAAAAAGACCCAAGGCAAAAAGTTAATATAATACATATTTTTTAATATTATAAAACGTAAGTTTAAAATTACATGGAGCCAAAAATAAATAGAATTTTTTTTTAAATTAATTTGAAATATGGACCGATGTCTAAAATGTGCATGGAAAGCATTTATATATCTTAAGGTCTTTGCAAAGAAGAGAGTGCTTTTATTTATGCGAACATTTGAGAAATTGTGCAAGTGTGACAGTGAATAAGTGCAAGAGGATAACATTGATTTTGGAGCATACGAGGACGAATTACCAAAGTTTCATGCATCCCTTTATGTCATCCGCCAGGGTGGCCCAACGGTGGCTAGGCTTGTGTTAAGACGTTTGAAATATGGAGGTATGCGGTTTGATTCTACATAGCACCAATTTTTTGAAGAGTTTTTGTTTTCAACAAACGCACCAAGGAACAAAGGTGGAGGCCTAAACGATAGGTATCAACCGCTTGGCTAGCGCAAGTGGTTAATCGCCTGTGTTAGGAGGTTGAGGTTGGAGGATCGATTCCCATCCACACTAGAATTAATAGTTTTTGAAAAAAAATGTATACGCTAAGGTTGTTTGATATTTTCATTGCTTGGTGTTTTAGGGGTGTGCTATGGTATAAATGTTTTTAGCAAATGGGAGTTATAAGGATAATTTAATTTTGCCTGAAAGTTTTGAAGATATTGTTGTCATTAAAAAACTATTTTTATATGCAAAAGTAAGAGTGATAAGGTGTAAATGGTTGGTTTAAATTTGTAAATCAATTTTATGGGTTATTAAGTGGTTTGGAAATTATTTCATGAAAGTAGGGAGATAAAAGGTGTAAAATGTGTTTTTATTGCTTGTAATAGTGGCATTAAATTTAAAAGTATGATATAATGTTTTATTTTGAAAAACTAGGGAGTTATAGAGCATTGGTTTGAAATTAAACTGAGCATATCTTTTTTAGAAGAAACTTTATGTGGATGGCTTGAGAAAGTATTTTGCTATCTAACCCTTGAAGTGGCACTACAAAAATTAGGTGTTTGTAAGATAGGTTTTTGAATATATATCTCCATAAGGGAAAATTAAGATAAGTTTGAGACATTTGTGCTAGAGATTGTGAACTACTTGTGCTAGGTTTGAAGACAAGTTTTTGCATCTTTATGAAACCTTTTGAGAATGTGTTATAAGCAGTTATGAGTATGTATTTGAGTAGAATTGAGCAGGAATTATGACCAAGTTAGAGGTAAAATTTTGAGCATATTTGAGGTAGGCTTGTGAGCAGGTTAGATACAAAATTTTGAGTAGGTTTGAGGTAGATTTTTGAGCATTTTTGAGGTAGACTTGTGAGCGGGTTAGAGGCATACTTTTGAGTAGATTGTATCAGTGTTGTGAGCAAATTAGATCAAATTTGTGAGTAGATCAAAGGGTATAGAGTTATCCTATGGAGAGAGATCCACAAACTAGAGCATAGGGGATAGAGTTCTCTAGTGGAAAGAGATCCACAAACCAGAGCAGTGGGAACAAAGGTCTCCTGTGGAGAGATATCCACAAACTAGAGTATAAGGGTATTGGTGTCTCCTTTGGACAAAGGTCCATAAACATTGTAATTGAGATTTGATTCCCAAATATTCATTGAGAAAAATTTATAAGGAATATTTTTTCGTGGAGTAGCCCACATTGGGTGAACAACGTTAAATCATGTCTCTCATGTGTGTGATAGTGTGTGCATTGTTTACTACTTTGATATTATTGATGTTATTATTTGGATCAAGAAGTAAAAAGTTTTATCTTATACTGTTCACCGCCCTCTCATTATAAGCTTATGTTCTTCAGTTATTTCACACCACCATCACATCCCACTTACCTTTTTTCATCGCCCCTATATTTCCCATCGAAGGAATTCCTGTGGTCCTACGTACACAATGGTCGTCAGCAATACTTCATTCTAGCAATAAAGGTAAGATTAAGCCATCAATTTATTTGCTATCAAAGGTTGTGCGAGGAGGGTCATTACATCCTCCCCACTAGAAACAAACACAATATCTGTTTTTCATACATGGTAATAAAAAGAATCAGTATAAAATAATTTATTAATTGATATAACCAACAATAAAATTTCATTCCCAATCATACATCATGTAGTCATATTCATTCATATAACCAACAATAAAATTCAATAAAATTCCATTCCCAATCATACATCATGTAGTCATATTCATTCATATAACCAACAATAAAATTCCATTCCCAATCATACATCATGTAGTCATATTCATTCATAACCAATCCACAATTCAATCTATTTGCACAATCTATTCACATGCTATTTCATATTGTATTTAACCATATATTCATACACTAACCAAAACATACATCATCATAAAAACAAGCTACTCTACTCAGTAACCCAAAACATACACAAAGCTATTCTACTCAGTGTTGAGTCTAATATCCATATGTATTTATATATACATCATCAACCAAATAAAATGTGTTTGTTTATTTTTTGTTTAAATGTCTATGTCTACTCAAACATATAAGGAAATTATTGTTGCATATCTTCCATGTTCTCTCACATGGTGTTTTTGTCTTAGTAGAGGTCCCATTGAACCTAACTTTGTTCTATGTTCCTCTTCCTCGGGTTCGTGGTCCTAAAACCAAGTATACGAATAGGTTGAAGTTCATTTTTTAATAGATCAATCATATGTAAATTGGAAACATCCAAAACATGAGTGGGATCAAAAATGTACTTCCTAAAGAGGGACACATGGAAGGCATTATGAATTTTCAATAAGCTTGGTGGTAGAACAAGTTTGTATGCAACAAAGCTTATGTTGCTCACAATTTCAAAAGGACCCACATATATTGGGTCGATTTTGGAAGATTTTATGGAATTTTTAGTTGGCTTCACCATTAAGAACATTTTGTCTCCCACATAACATTACCTCAACCTCCCTTTGAGGTCCACATAGCTCTTTTGGCATTCTGTGACCTCTTTTAGCTTTTGCTAAATTGTTTTCAATTGATATTCAATTTATTTTATAGCTTTTGGTCTGATTGCTACCGATATTTTGAATTGTCCCATGATAAAGGAGTCCTGCATCTTCTTCCATACATAACTTCAAAAGCTGACATACTAGTGATGCATGATAACTATTATTATATGCAAAATCAACTGGGTGTAAATAATCTTCCCACTTTTTATGTTGATTCATGCAATACATTCTCATCATATCTTCTAAAACCTTATTCACCCTCTCAGTATTCCCATATGTCTTAGGGTGATAGGTTGAACTAATATTCAGTTCTATTCCCAATGCTTCCTGCAATGCCTTCCAAAACATAGAGGTAAAGCGAGGGTCTCTATCAAATATTATAACTTATAAAATTTAGTGTCATCTTACCACTTCTCTAAAAAACTTGCTCACTATTGTAGGTGCATCATCTTGCACATTGTTGGGTATAAAATGTGTTACCTTGGTTAACTTATCCACAACTACCAAGATTGCATCATGCATAAATATTGTTTTAGGAAAGCCTACTATAAATTCCATTGATACCACCTACCATTTTTGTGTAGGTGCCACATGATGGTACAACCCACCCATTGGATGCAAATTTTCCCCTTCCATTTTCAGGGACTCTAAGCACCTAGCCACATAATCAGTGATATCATTTTTCATACCTAGCCAATAGTAGGTCTTTCTCAAGCTTTTACACATTTTTTCTCCTTCGTAAGGATTGTTTATCTGAATCCACTTGTATTTGGAACAACCAACCTGTCCTTAAAATACAACAGGTCATCTCTATAAATAAAGCATGTATCCTTTCCAAGTTCTTGCTCAACCTGAACATTACAAGACTAGAAAAATTCATCTTTGTGTTGGAGATATTTAATTCTATATAACAAATCATATTGACATTTTGTCATTGTAGTAATACACCCTCTCATGCTCAGAGCATTAGCAACCATTTTCTCCTTACCCTTAATATACTTGAAGCCAAAATTATACTCAGCTAGAAACTCCGTCCAGCGTTGTTTTCTAAAATTTAATAAGGATTGAGTAAATATGTATCTTAAACTCTCATTATCTATATTTATTTCAAATGATTTCCCCAACAAATAGTACCTCCAAATCTTAAGGGCATGTACAAAAGCTGCCATATCCAAGTCATGAGTGGCATAATTCACTTCATGCCTCTTAAGTTTCCTTGATTCGAAGGCAATAACTACATCATCTTGGGTCAAAATACCTCCTAATACTTTAGTTGAAGCATCAATACACATCCTAAACTGCTTATTAGGATCAAGTAACTACAAAAATGATGTGGTTGTCAACCTTTATTTTAGAATTTGAAAATCCTCTTCACATTGTTCTATCCATTTAAAGACTTTACGTTTCCTTTGAAGGTTTGTAATAGGTTGGAATATTCTTGAAAAATATCTGATAAATGACCTATAATAGCCTACAATCCCTAAAACTTCAAACATCAATCACATTGGTAGGTGCAGACTAGTCAATAATTGCTTCTATTTTCTTGGGATGAATTGCAATCCCCTTAGTAGAGATAATATGTCCCAAATACTGTACTTGTGGAGTGTAGAATTCACACTTGGACAATTTTCCATATAATCGATTCTTTCAAAGAATTTCAAGTATAGTTCGCATATGTTGATCATGTTCCTCCTTATTCTTGGAATAGATCAATATGTCATACAAAAACACGAGCATATTTTTTTGATATTATGTATTTTTTTAATTTAATGGTAATATTTTATTGTTTAAGTGTTTTATTTTTGGGATTGTGCAACCTCCACTTTATGTTTTGCAGTTTTTGAAACTAGAACATCTCAATTTGAATAAATTTATGGAATTGTACAATTTTGAAATTGTGTAGCCCCTAAGTAAATAAATTTGAAATTCTAGTTGGTTGTAGTAGTAGCTACTTTGATATAATATAAAAATATACATATATTCTTATGTATTCGTGCATTTGCCTTTGATTTTTTGGTATTGTGTATTGTTCTAATTTATTGGGCATATGTTATCATTTAAGTGTTTTATTTTTGGGATTGTGCAACATCAACTTTGTGTTTTGCCCTTTTCAAAACTAGAACATCTTCATTTGAATAAATTTTTGGAATTGTGCAATTTTAAAATCATGTAGCTCAAAAGTAAATAAATTTGAAATTTTGGCTATGAATTTATTTTAGGGTTTCACGCCTATATTTTTTGTTTGGTTTCAAGATAGCTCAGTTTTATGTATGTGTGCACAAAATTAGAGGTTGGTTGTTGCTTACATTACCCAAATTTAGGGAGAGTTCGATTTCATGCACTTGAAAAAAATGGGATCTTAGCTTGCATTATTACCTTTTAGTATCATGTAAGGTTTGGTTTTATGCAAGAATGTATACCTCATAGTATATAATTGGATTATTACCCAATTTTAAATTTTAAATTATAGGGCTACCCAATTTCAAATTTCAAATTGTAGTGAGGGAGGCCCTTGATGTGTCCCTGGAGAGTGTGTTTCCATTTGTGCCATTGGTTGTACTTTATCTTTCTTTTAAAAAAATCAAAATCAAAATCAAAATCAATGTTAAAATTTATCCTTTCTAGTGTTTGACTATTATCCCAACTACCCAAGTTCAAATTACAAGGGAGGAAGACCCCAATTATACCATAGGGAGAGTGGCCCTCAATTGTCCCACCAATTGTAGACTACCTAAAATGATTTCTTTCATGACTATGTCAGTTCTGATATTGGCTCCTATTCTTGCACCATTAGATTTTGCTTTTCTTTCCATAACATGTTTATCTGGCCTTTTTGTGCTCTTTTTACATTTGATGTTGATGAAGCATGCATGTGCTTTCTCCATGTGGTTCATTGTAGGATGAACACCAATAGTCTACTTTTGAGGTAGATGTAGAAGAATTTCCTTTTGATTATTTTATACTATAGTGGACTTTCCTCTAGAATTGCTTGTAGAAGCTTCTTAATCTGTTATCATGTATGGAAATCTTGTAGGCTAGAAATGTTTCTTTGCAAAGATAATATAAAAATATAGAATTATTATTCTTGTTTTGGTAATGATCACATGCAGGAATCCATGAAGTTCTAAACAAATATTTTCTTCTTCATGCATGCATTCCACTCAGCAATAGAAGTTTTAGTTTTAAAATCACGCACACTTCAAAAGCTCAAAGGACATTTTCAGCCAGTATAACTTTTATTCTCAAAAGAAATTTGGTTCAACATTTTGGCATAAAAATCCTTCCTCGATCATAAAAAAGAATGTATCCTCACCTCTCCACATTTTGAAATTAAATTTTGAACTACTTATAGTTTCAAATAAAAGCCTTGAAAATATTTGAACCGTAAACTCTTCAAATAAAATCTAGAAGCCCACAATTATTATAGCCGAACCGAAGGGAGGGAGGGCATGCCACTCATTACAAGCCCAGACAAAGGCCACAGGAAATAAATTCGCAAAGAGATATTCACAAAATGTGAAGTCATATTCCTTTTTACTTCAACTCAATACCACATTCTATATTTAGAAGTTAAACAACACAATCATAACAACACTTCAACCGATTCTTTCTTTACAAACATAAAGTCAGAAGTTAGAATGTCAATATACAATTCCCACACTTACACAACAATATTGATTCCTTTTTACCAATCCTTCCTCATTGCCAATTAATTTCCCTAACTTTTTTCATCCCATTACCAGATAAGAGCCATTTCTTTCTTGATGACCAAATGTATTCACACTCACACCAGTATTCCTCAACCATATCACCTCTCTACCCGCCTAGGAGAACTTGGAAGGGTTAACAAGCAATCATTATATTTACTTACCACTACCCAAGTTATTATCTCCATAGTGGCATCCGCCTCAATCACTCTTATCTTCACTATATTAAAAGATAGAAAAAGACCATATATTGACTTTACTACATTATAAAATAAAAATACCATATAGGTTATGTTATTATATGTACATCCATATATATATTAAATTATTTTTATGTTAGAATATATTGATTCCTATGGCATCCATTAATATTACAAGAATTAACCATTTCCTTCTTACTAAAATGTCTCTCATGCTCTTTGGCATTCTCATTGCCTTTTTATGCTTAACTATTTAATTGTTCAATAACATACCTAATTGACACCCAATTCAATATCATAGCATACATTCCATGTAAAATAGTCCTTTGAATGCACCTATATGGATGCAACCTAAAAGCTAGGGTGTTATTTCACACCACCATCACATCCCACTTAATTTTTTTCATCATCCCTCTCCTGCCCATAGAAGGAATGCTCGTGGTCCTACATACACAATGGTCGTTAGCAATACCTCACTATAGCAATAAAGGTAATAGTAAACCATCAATTTATTCGCTATCAAAGGTTGTGCGAGGAGGGTTGTTACATCCTTCCCCACTAGAAATAAACACAATCCCTGTGTTTCATGTTTGGTAATAAATAAAATCAATATACAATATTTTATTCATTCATATAACCAAAAATAAAATTTTATTCTCAATCGTACATCATGTAGTCGTATTCATATGCAATTTTCAAGGCATAGGTGGAGAGGACGAAAATATATGTCTCAAAGGCTTAAAGCCTCCACATGGGAGACCTAGACCACATAGTTGGTGGAGAGTGTGCTAAGGCACACGACGAGGAGGAACACGGGGTCGAAACCACCTGAAGCCATTTTGCAAGGTATTCCATAATTCGATCGTTGAAATATTCGGGAGAATGAAATATTTTGAATTTGCTAAGGTTGTGTTAAGCGTCGATTTTCACGGAGAGTATAATGGATTTAATTTTTTCATATGGCTAAGGTTTGATATTTGATTAATGTGGGATATTGACAAAGAAGGCTTTGTTATTATTTTTTAAGCGCAAAAGTGTTGAAAGGAAGGATATAAAATATTTTATTTATTTTATGGTATAAGTGGTTTTTGGAGTGACAAGGTTATGCAATGTTTTGATTTATTCTATTTTATGGTACAAGTGGTTTTATGAGTGATAAGGAAGTTGTGCATTAATTATTAAGAAGGTTATATAATTAAAAGCCTTGGTGAATATTATTGTGAACTGGAGTAATGCTGATTATTATGTGATCTTCTAACCCTTGTGAGGATTGGGAAAAGAATATTGTGATTGTGGAAGATTTCCAAAGAGGCTTCTTCATCTTCATAAAAGGTATGGGCACATTCTCCTATTGATTGATTATGGTGGTTGATTATAAAATACCTTTGGAGTGAAAAGGATTGATTGTGGTTTCTTTTTTGAAAGTGATTGGTCTAATGCTTCAAGGTTTTTTGGATTGAGAGTTGTGATTAAACCTTGTTTTATGAGCACTTTTGTTGAAGCCAATTGGTTATGCAATGAACTTGAAATTGAGTTAGAAAAGAACATGAGTATCATTGTTATGTGAGATTTGTGTTTGAGCATTGTTGGAAATATTTTGAGTTGGTTGATACATGCTTGGACTAGGGTTTGTGAGAAAGGGTTGTTCATTGAGGTGATTGGTTGAGTTGAGTTGATTGAGCCTAGTCAAGTGGATGCATGTGGTTGTTCAAGTTCCATGAAACAAACTATTCTATATCTGGATTGATTTGAGATTGGGATTTGAGTATAGAACATATTGAGTCTCTAACAATTCTTTTTATGCTTCTATGAGATTGATTTGATTTGAGATTGGGATTTGAGTATAAAACATATTGATTCTCTAACAATTCTCTTTATGCTTCTATGATATTGAATTGAGATGTTGATTGAGCATTAAGCATAGAACATATTGAGTCTCTAACAATTCTCTTTATGATTCTATGATATTGGACAAGCTTTGTGTGAACTCGTTAAGCATATTTGAGACAAGTCTTTGAGAAGGCTTGTGTACTGATTTTTGAGTAAGCTTTTATGGAAGCTTGCTATGTAGATTTGAGAAAATACTAGAGAGGACTTATTGAGCAGATTTGGACAAGTTCTGAGTGATATTTTTAAGCAAATTTGGACAAGTTCTGAGTGAACTTGTTGAGAAAATTTTGACAAGTTTTGAGTGAGCTTGTTGAGTAGATTTTGGACCTGTTGAGCAGATTTGAGCAAGTTATGTGTGGACTTGTTGAGCAGATTTGAGCAGGTTATGTATGGACCTATTGAGCAGATTTGAGCAGGTTCTATGTGGACCTATTGAGTAGATTTGAGAAGGTTCTATGTGGACCTATTAAGCAAAATTATACTAGACTAAATGTATTATGTTTAGTGTAAGAGATTGAGTCGATCTATGCTAGACCGACTGGACTATGTTTAGTACAGTATTGAGATAGACCTTTGGAGGTGATAGAGTACAAAGGACAAAATCTTAGTGAATATAGATCTAGCAGCTAGGACAATTGAAGGCAGATCTGAGTGAGGAGTCTTCAAGTGGAGAGATATCCACTAGTTAGTGCAGCAGAGAGATAGAGTCTTCTAGAAGATCACTAGCTAGAGCAAAAGTGAAAATATTTCTCATGTGGAAGAGATCCACAAACTTGAGATTAGGGGATAAACATCTCTTTTGGATAGAGGTCCATAAGCATTGTAATTGGTAAGGATTCCCAAAAGATATTGATTGAGAAAATTTTAGTAAAATATTTTCTTCGTGGACTAGCCCACATTGGGTGAACCACATAAAATGTGATGTCTCCATTGTGTATGGTAATTTTTGCATTGCTTTGATTATGTCATTGATACTGCTATCTATACACTGCATAATATTGAATTGAAAGAAAAAGTAAAATGTTGTCTTATACTGTTCACCCCCTCTCAATATAAGCTTGTGTTCTTCATTTTCAAGGTTCACAAGCACCAGTCTGGGAGTATGACTTCATTTTTGCAACAAGTCTCTACTTTTTCAAGACATCTGATGGGTCCATTGTAGGTTTCATGGAAGTTGTCCTAAGGGGGGGTTGAAGAGGACATCTTCCTTCCTCTCAATCCTCCATGTACATCGTCCTTCTTTTATTCTGATAGGTGATTTCCTTCCTTGAGTTTTTCTACTATTTTCCTTGTTTTGCTGGTTGTCCACATGTTTTGGACCTTGTTATCAGCCCATTGTGTTCATATATATGGAAACCACATACTCATGCTTATGGAGTCATTTTTGGACTACCCTTGTGATTTTTGTGGTTCTTTCTCCTTCCTATATTCACACTCTTTTTTGTGAGACACTTTGGTTTTAGGGGATTTTTTTAGTGATCTTTATTCTTTTGATCACATGTTGTAAATGAGTACCTTATTAGGCCTTGCTATTGGGACTCATTTTTGTGGCTATACCATCTCTATTGTACATGAGTACCTTATCAGGCCTTGGTGTCGGGACTCATCTTATGTGGGTATGCCACATATTGTTTATTTCTTTTTTCACTTACCTCTACTATCACTTAAGGGGGTGTTAAAGTATCTTGGTGCATAGAGTTTTTTCACCTCTCTCTCATTATTCTAGTTCAATAGAGGACAATATTTGCCATACAAAGACATGCCTCTTATTCTTATTCTTAGAATCACTTCATTTGATAACATATTCAAAGAGGAGAAAATTGCAGACATATTCACCAAAACATTTCCTTCTCCACATTACATTCAATTACGGGGAAACTTGGAGTAATACAGCTGCATTGACATAGAGGTCTTCCACCTCTCATTATATTGTTTGGAGAATGGTTTTTTCCCTTGTGGTTTTTTTTATCATCTCTCCAATAGCATGTATATTATGAGGACAATATTCGCCATCTGAAGACATACCTCTATATTTTTTTTGTGTGACATATGGTTTTTCCCTAGAGAGGTTTTTTTACCATCTATATATTGTAAATGAATACCTAATCAATCCAAGTTGTCGAGACTCATCTTTCCTTTTGTACAAGAGGACAATCTTCTTCATACGAAGAAAAGCCTCTCTTCTTTTGATAGTTGGTTTTTTCCCAAGGGATTTTTTCACCATCTATATATTGTATATGAGTACCTAATCAGGCCAAGTTATCGGGACTCATCATTCTTTTGTAATAAGAGGAAAATCTTCACCATGCGAAGACAATCCTCTTCCTTACTTCCTTTTTGATTGATGGTTTTTCCCATAAGGTTTCTACCATCTCTTCAAAAAATAATTTGTGATAGTTGGTTTTTTCCCAAGGGTTTTTTTTTCACCAACTATATATATTGTAAATGAGTACCTCATCAGGCCATGTTGTCAAGACTCATAATTCTTATTGCATTAAGAGGACAATATTCACCATCCGAAGACAAGCCTCCCTTGCTTCCTTTTGATTGATGGTTTTTACCATAGGGTTTTTACCATCTCTTCAAAAAGGAAGTTGTGATAGTTGGTTTTTCCCCAAGGGTTTTTTCACCAACTATATATATTGTAAATGAGAACCTCATCAGACCATGTTGTTGGAAATAATCATTCTTATTATATTAAGAGGACAATATTTGCCATCCGAAGACAAGTGTCTTCCTTACTTCCTTTTGATTGATGGTTTTTCCCATGGAGTTTTTACCATCTCTTCATAAAGAATTCATTGTACATGAGTATCTCATCAAGCCTTGTTGTCAGGATTCATTTGTACAAAGCTCCCCTAGTATCACTTACGGGGGTGTTAGAATAAGTGAATATTCTCTTAAATTCCACTAGGATAGACACACTTGAGTTTCCACTCCTCCATGTGTTAGAAGAACTCTAAGTGAATATAATGCAATATAGAACATAGATATGCACACAAACCTCTGTAATTATGGAACAAGTAAAGGGAAGATGACAAATTCATTAGAATGGATGGAAGAGTGGATGCAAAATTACGGGAGAGAATATCTTTTTGTCTCTTATGCCAAAAGTACTTATGAGGTTTTGAAAAGAAATCACCTTTTAAAAATAGGAATTAGAGATTTTGAACTTTCTTCATGACTAAGCAATATTGCTTTGCACCCAATCTCATAGCATATTGAATTTCATATATATTTCTATATAAATAATTAATCAATCCATCCACTCAAATCTTATATAGAAAACATAATAAAGAAATATATATAATAAACACATATACGAAATATAATTAATGCTATATTATCTATAAATATTCCAAGGAACAACACAACGATACAGGTTTTGGCTTTTCTTTGAGAAATCCAAGGTTCAAATTACGGTGTGGGCAAGTATGTGAGAGGATGGGTGTGTGTTAAATTCCCCGTTGATAAACATAGCCCTCGACTATATGAAGGGTCATGGTTGGGAGGAGACTGCTCAACCTTGTATGTTGGTCATAGGAGTTTTTCATACTAACCACAAACAAAAACTATATTATTTATAAATAAGTATCATAATTATGTTTCACTTTAATACCTCTTCTTCTACAATAAATAAAGTGTTGGGGTATTTAGACTAGTGTAGAAACTCTTATTATATTAATAAATTTAATCTAAACCAACATTAAAAAAATATTTTAAAATAATTTAAAAATTTTATGTGAATTCAATATCATCGTAATTCTTATTATATTAATAAATGTAATCTAAACTAATATTAAAAAAATTAATTAATTATAAATTGTTATTTGAATTCAACAATTATAAAGTTAACAACTTATAATACTTATATAATACAATAAATTGTTGTTGGGGGATAGTGTAATTTGGGCTTTATCTTTCCTTGGAGAGGTCCAAGATTCAAACCACCACCACGTGTATGTGTGCACCCCTGTTGATAAGCTTAGTTCTCGACCTCCTTACTGAGTTTATCATAAGATTTAATCACTATATTATCTATCATAATATACAACAAAGTGTTGATTATTATATTAATAAATTTAATCTAAACCAATATTAAAAAATAATAATTTAAATTAATTATAAATTATAAAGTTAATAACAACTTATAAGTTTATAATAATAAATTGTCGAAAGAGAGTGTAATTTAAAGGTTTTTGTTTTTTTTTCTCTAAGATTCAAACCACGATGACAACAACAATATGTATCTAACTATATATAAATTAAATATAATATAATATAATTTGCAACAACAACATGTATCTAACTATATATAAATTAAATATAATATAATATAATGTGCACTAAATTAAATATAATATAACCTTCTAAAATACTATGTCGTATGGACTTGAACCTAAGAGACATTGCACTTTCAACAATAAGAAATTTGCCCCGTACATAAAAACTGTCTAAATATTTTAAAATAAAAATCGCTAAACTAGGGCTATGTCGATTCTATGCGCCACGTCCGCTCTTTCAATACTTTACGTGGCGTTGTTTTTACCAGCCACGCTCTCCCTTTCTAGGTGGCGTTTTTCTCTCACGTCATGTTAATATTGCGACCCTCTGTCGTAGAAGAAGAAGTATTAAAGTGGAAATTCCAACATAAGAATAAGCAAAGGAAGCAAATTCACATTGATTATATTCTATTGCAATTAGGAAGTACTGTCAATGCCTGTGGAGGTAAGGATATTTTTCAGTCCTTACTTAGGCTATGAAGCTTGTCACTGTTCAAATAAATTTGTCTGTTTTATTTTTCTTTATATAGAAGTGGAGGATATTCAAATTCTTTTTGCATGTTAAAATGTTTATTGGCCTTGCTGTATAGTGTATTCAATACTATAATTGTATGAAGTGTGATGTGTTCGTAATGTCTCCAAAATGAGTTACAATCAAAATTTGCTTCCATACAAGGCTGTTATGAATACTCTTAAGAATGAAGTATGTTTACCGAATGCTACTTGAAATGACATACCCAATTCGATATTAATTTCATTAACAGCTTTAGAATGTCGCACCATATTCTAGTTAAATGACAGAGTATGGTGATTGTTTTTGATAAAAAGTGAAAGTGTTTGCAGCTAATTTCTTCAATTGTTGATTACCATCAGCAGATGAAATTTGTTTTGTTTAGAGGGGATGGGATATGTTGGACAAGATGACAGAAGTGGGTTCAAAAACTGAATTAAAATATAGATTTTCTAAGATTTTCATAGAGCTCATTCTTTCTTGAATAAGACTCTTTTGGTTATTGAGAGGTTTATACAATAAAGAGGTTTATCTATCTTCGGTGATGACCTTTTTAAAATTGGTGAGATATATAGCGATGAGAATTTTAGAAAATTAAAATCTTAGGCGAATGAAATGGAATGAAATAATTTGATTTTAGTTATGCGCACAAGACAAAGAAATTAAATTTCTCAGACATTTGAAATGAAATGAGATGATTAAAATCCTTAGACATTTGAAGTGAAATGGAATGATTTATTTTTAATGAAGTAGCATGCTAGTAGATGATAACAGTATATACACACATTTACTGAAGAGATCAGAGGACATTTTAAGCTTAGGCCACCCTCTTTTAGAGGGTTTTTCTACTGCTGTTATGCTTATTACCTTTAAAATATATTTTAAATTAAATAGCATGCAAGCTATAAGATACTAGAGATCATAAGAGTATATACAGACATTCACTAAAGAGATCATAGGACATTTCACGCTTATGCTACCCTCTTTTGCAGGGTTTTTCTACTGCTCTTAAGCTTATTAACTTTAATTTTAGTTTAAATTAATATGTGCCCTTTAAGCAGCGTTGCCATTGAGTGGGCAGTATGAATTGCAACACATATCTCATGTCATATTGACATTGCCTTTTCCATATGCTGCTTGTCCGAGTGGTGGACTTTGAAATCCTTCTATTCTCTCTCTCTTCTATTATATTCTAACCTGGATGAGATTAATGAAAAGGGTTTGTTTCCAAACGTTATCCTATACTAATATTATTGCCCCTTTGTTCTATTCTATTTTACTGGCGGATGAGGTTAAAGAAGGGTGGTTTGTCTCGAAAGGTTTCATGTACTTTTAAACTTTTCACATGCTTTAATGAAAGGGAAACATGACTCTTTTGCCCGTCCGGGGTCGGGGTATCGATAGTGAAGCGATCTGTTTCTACCCAGCAATCTGTTAACTTTCTCTCTACCCAGCGAGGTAGGGTTTACAGAGGTTTCCCTACATAAAAAAAGCTATATGATATTCTCCTTTCAGATTATTTTAACGTGCGGGTTTGCTTTCAAAGGGTTTGGACAACCTTAGTGGGTTTTCTTTGGAAGGGGTGTGTGCAACCTGAGTGGTTTAGAAATTTTGAATAGGGTCTAATGGCGAAGACTCGAGAAACTTTGAAGAGGAGATTGAGCATACAAATAAAAAAAATAAAAGTTCATAAAGGTTTGGGCTTTGGGTGTGGGGTGTGTGCAGGTGTATGTGTGACCTTTGAAAAAAAAAATGCATTGGTGTATGTGTGACCTTTGAAAAAAAAAATGCATTTTTGGGACGTAGAACAAGCCAAAATTTCGTCATATGTTCATACGCCCATGAATTTACCACCAGCTCCATTATGTTATAATCACTTGTCACTCATTAAAATTTAGTCATATCTTCACGCGCCCCTTGAATTTTCAACCGGCACTAATTGATACTATGATCACGTGTCACTCATCACAACCCGCACCCAGGGCTGGAATTTCAAAAAAAAAAAATTACGAGTCCGTTAAATTTTTTTATTGACTTTCAGATAAAAGGTTTAAAATTTTTATTTAAAACATGATAGTGACTTTTCCATAAAGGAAGAGGAATCACAAAAAATTATCTATTCAAAAAATTACCATTGAATTATGGAATCACAAATTTATTTTGAAAGGGTTATCTATTCAAAAAAAAAAATTACCATAGTAAGAATTATGGAATGGAATCACAATCTTAAGTTTAAGAAACGGAGTGAAAGAAGATTGAACCAAAATTAGTTTTATTCAACAAATACTTATCCGTTTTAATCCTATATAACCAATTAACAAATACCAATTAATAATCCTATATAACCAATTAACAAATACCAATTAATAATCCTATATAACCAATTAACAAATACCAATTAATAAATATAACCAATTAACAAATACCAATTCTAATGCACGTTAAAATAAAACAATCTAATGCATAAAACACCACAAAACATTGTTGTGAGTCATTTCTATACAATGTGATTCATTTCTAGACAATTTAGATGTAGGTAGAAATAAAACAATCTAATACATAAAACATTGTTGTCAGTCACCACACAATGCATTCTACCAAACATTAACACTATTATCCTGACAGCATTCTACCAAACATTAACACTATTATCCTGACAAATGATTGAAAAGGAGCTAGGGCTGCCCTAGATTAATATTGAAGAGCACAATATCTTTACATAAAATGATTAATATTGAAGAGCACAATATCTTTACATAAAATGATTTTAAGCTTGTTTGTCGTGATAGTGACTGTAAATGATTTTAAGCTTGTTCGTAGTGATGAGTCCTGGGTCTCAAAAATCCAACGTTTACTCCACAGACCATGCTTGTTCGTAGTGATGAGTCCTGGGTCTCAGTGATAGTGACTGTAAATGATTTTAAGCTTGTTCGTAGTGATGAGTCCTGGGTCTCAAAAATCCAATGTTTACTCCACAGACCATGCTTGTTCGTAGTGATGAGTCCTGGATCTCAAAAATCCAACGTTTACTCCACAGACCAATGCATGGTTTAATACTTTAATTAAGTTCACTACCTCTTCTAATGCATGGTTTAATACTTTAATAAAGTTCACTACCTCTTCTAATGCATGGTTTAATACTTTAATAAAGTTCACTACCTCTTCTAAATATGGCAAAAAACACAACTAAACCGGCAAAAACACAACTAAACCGCCATGGAGCGGCAAAAACACAACTAAACCGCCATGGAGTGGAAGTTTGTTGCCAATACATGGAGTGGAAGTTTGTTATCAAATACAGGGCAAAAAATGACATATTCGCAACAAAATACCCATCCTCAAATAATAGTTTCCTTTGGCCCATACGACGATTCCAATATACCCATCTTCTCTTATACATCCTTCCTCCGATTCCAATATACCCATCTTCTCTTATACATCCTTCCTCCATCCATGTCCATTCACGTTAATACCCATCATAATAGCTAAGGTTTTCCCTTACTAAAAGAGGAAGCAGAAATCGGAAGCAAAAATTATTACACAACTCCGTCAAAACATACAAGAGGACCCCAAACACATCCCCAGCTATACTCCCTGTCCTACATATGATCATTTTGCTTAGGAAGACTCGATAAAGGGGAAGTAGAAATCATTACACCATCACTAATCACATAATCTTAGCAAGGGGAAGCAGAAATCGGAAGCAAAAATTATTACACAACTCCGACAAAACATACAAGAGGACCCCAAACACATCCCCAGCTATACTCCCTGTCCTACATATGATCATTTTGCTTAGGAAGACTGGATAAAGGTGGAAGTAGAAATCATTACACCATCACTAATCACATAATCTTAGCTCTATCAAAACATACAAAAGTGTATGGACGCCAGCTATAGTCCCTGTCCTGCATATACTGGACAACTCTGAAACGCTCTTTGCAAAATGACAAGCTACTGCAAGGACACGTCATGATAGCAAATCAGTTGAGGTCCTACATATATTGGACAACTCTGAAACGCTCTTTGCAAAATTATCAGCTACTGCAAGGACACGTCATGATAACAAATCACAAATCAGATGAGGTCATGAGCACCAGTTGGAATTGGAAATAAAGCTAACAAATTTGTTTTGACCTCTTCACATTTACTCACCCCACCGCATGCGTTATTGTGAGTTTTTCATTAATGACCCATGGCATTTTCGAAAAAAAGCAACCCAATAAATACACATCAATCTCAGCTCAAGGGTGTATCTGTACTTAATGCCAGCTCACGAGAGCACTACCTATTACCACTCCCAAGTTACCACTGGCCCCCACTGGCTCCCGCGTTGCCACTCTCCAAAGAGGCATGGAGAGTGAAGACTTGCAAGCAGGCCTGGAATTTGATAGGCATATGATGGCATAGGACCGTATTTTGCATCTGAAAATGTAAATTACGGTTTTGACAGGCAACCAAAGAAGTGTTTGTAACTAATGGGAATTTTGGTTTTAGTATTCTCTCTTTTCTTTCCCTGCAAAAGACTCGACGATTTTCACACCCCTTAAACAGCCACTCTCCAATGAGGCATGGAGAGTGAAGACTTGCAAGCAGGCCTGGAATTTAATTTGATAGGCATATGATGGCATAGGACCGTATTTTGCATCTGAAAATGTAAATTACGGTTTTGACAAGCAACCAAAGAAGTGTTTGTAACTAATGGGAATTTTGGTTTTAGTATTCTCTCTTTTCTTTCCCTGCAAAAGACTCGACGATTTTCACACCCCTTAAACAACACAAAATTTAATCCGGTGATATTCCCCTATAAATACCCTGTCACATTTACTCACCTCACACACCCTTTAGACAACACCCAAAATTTAAATACCTCTATTCTACCTTGTCACATTTACTCACCCCACCACATGCGTTATTGCGATTCAATTGCAATTCTTATCCCCGCCAACAATCCACATGCATTATTGAAATTCTTTGTCCCCGCTGGCAATCTGCTTGAGTTTTTCATTAATGACCCATGGGATGTCTCAAAAACAAAGCAACCAAATAAATACACATCAATCTTAAGCATGCATACGATACAAAAATACCCCACCGTCACACTACCATGTGTACTTCGATTATTAGAAAGGGAATTAATTTAAATTATCATTTGTCCTCTTTCATGAAGCGTGCAACTAAAGGGTGTATTACTCTACCTTGTCACATTTACTCACCCCACCACATGCGTTATTGCGATTCAATTGCAATTCTTATCCCCGCCAACAATCCACATGCATTATTGAAATTCTTCGTCCCTGCTGGCAATCTGCTTGATTTTTTCATTAATGACCCATGGGATGTCTCAAAAACAAAGCAACCAAATAAATACACATCAATCTTAAGCATGCATACGATACAAAAATACCCCACCGTCACACTACCATGTGTACTTCGATTATTAGAAAGGGAATAAATTTAAATTATCATTTGTCCTCTTTCATGAAGCGTGCAACTAAAGGGTGTATCTCTACTTATTGCCAACTCACGAGAGCACTATCTATTACCTCTTCCAAGTTACCACTCGCACACGAGAACCCACTAGCAATTGAGGCATGGAGAGGGAAGACTTGCAAGCAGGCCTGGAAATTGACATACATATGACCGTAGTTTGCATTTGAAAATTACGGTTTTGATTTTATCACTGTTTTTGACAGGAAACCAAAAAAGTGTTTGTAACTAATGGGAATTTTGAAATCGTAAATTAAGGTTTTGACAAGCAACCAAAGAGTGTTTGGAACACAGATTTGGCTTTTTAATGTCTTTGATACGGCTTTTCTGGCTCTTGCAGCTCTGTATTCATCTAAGCGCTTTCACCATTATCTTTGTTTTTCTCTTCTGCATCAACATGCTGTTTAGCTATGCTGAGCAAATACTCTATAATCAAATCCATCCCATTTTAACTGCTGCATCCTAAGATTGGTATTCCAAACCCTTTTCTGCATCAACATGCTGTTTAGCTATGCTAAGCAAATCCTCTATAGTCAAATCCATCCCATTTTCAACCGCAACATCCTCAGTATCCCTCCTCAAAATCAGATATAGATTCATCACAAACCAACTCTTTCTTCTTTCTGCCTTTGGGCCCACCCATTCCGGACCCAATTTTCTTTGTTGTATTGGGCATCTTCTTTCCCTCGTCTCTGGCATCTGAATTATCCTCAACATCCATCCTACCCAATTTTCTTTCTTGTATTGCGCATCTTCTTTCCCTCGTCTCCGGCACCTGAATTATCCTCAACATCCATCCTACCCCTGTTTTTTTGGGCTTCCCTAATTTTAAAAGAACCTCCATCTTTCTTGGGTTTTGCTGCAACTTTTCTGGGCGCCCTTCTGTTCTCTCCCTGAATTCTCCATTAGATATTCTAACTTTTTTTTATCAAAAGTTTCAGATCTCTGAGACTTGTTAGGTATGATTGAATCTTTCTCTACTAGTTTCGGCCCCTGCTACTCCACGCATCTATTGTGGTAATTGTCTCTTCTTGGTATTGGTTGTAGGTGATGGGAATGTTACATGTGTAACACACGAGTGGATTCATCGCCATGGAGAGGCTTCATGAGGTCAATTAAGGTTAAGATTAGAGGAGCATGAACTCTACTAATTTAAACTGAAGTGAATGTATCTTGTCAATCACCCTCCATATCTTCATTTGATTAACAAATTATAGTCGACTATAATGGATGATCTTTATAATAAGTCAAATTTAGTGGATGATTTTTATAATAAGTCAAATCCTTTTTATTTATAGTCCAATTCATCATAGCATCAAATTTTCATCCACTCTCAAGTCAAATTTAGTGGATGATTTTTATAATAAATCAAATATTTTTTATTTAAAACCTAATCCATGAACTTTTTTTTTTTTAATTTAAACAAAAAAATGAAGTGAATGTATCTTGACAATCACCCTCTATAACCTCCAATCCTGAGGGAAGATTTTAGCGGACATCTTCAGTTGATTAACAAATTTTCATCCACTATCATGGATGATCTTGATAATGAGTCAAATCTTTTTTATTTAAAGTCCAATTTATCATAACATCAATCATTTTTTTTTTTCACGACTTCATGAACTTTTATTATTTTGAATTTAAAACGAAGTGAATGTATCTTCTCAATCACCCAATCTTCAGAGAAGATTTTAGCGGACATCTTCAGTTGATTAATGGTTAGTTGTGAATTTTATTTTACTTTTATTGTAGACCATCTTCTTAAAGACCACTAAGGATAACCCAATCTTCAGTTGTTGAATTTTATTTTACTTTTATTGTAGACCATCTTCTTAAAGACCACTAAGGATAGATATGCAAAGATTTTTTCTAAAAGAGAGCAAACAATTATTTCTTAAGTTGATTAATGGTTAGTTGTGAATTTTATTTTACTCTTATTGTAGACCATCTTCTTAAAGACCACCAAGGATAGATATGCAAAGATTTTTTCTTAAAAAAACATGGTACTTGCAAAGGTTCTTTCTAAAAGAGATGCAAAGATTCTTTCCAAATTCTTTCTAAAGTAAAAACATGAGAGTGCCATTTGAGGATCTTGATATCCATCCACTACTTACCCTTCCTACTAGATTAAAAAACTTTCAGAGGGGCTTGCAAAGGTTCTTTCTAAAAGGGATGCAAAGATTCTTTCCAAATTCTTTCTAAAGTAAGTAAAAACATGAGAGTGCCATCTGAGGATCTTGATATCCATCCACTACTTACCCTTCCTACTAGATTAAAAAACTTTCAGAGGGGCTTGTCATGGTCCATCCCTTTAAATAGTATTAAATTACCTTTTAATTTTTATCATAGTTGATTTGGGGTTTTTCATAGTCCATCCCTTTGAATAGTAGGTCCAAGCGTTAATGTATGCAGTGTCATTTTTTTATTGATTACAGTTTTTTAAACATTATGGTGAATTGCTTTAAATTTTTATTTTTTATTTTTCACAAATTTTAGAGTATTGTATATATATATATATACCAAGGCCATCTATCCCATTCGTAGGGCAAAATGGTAGAAGAAAAAAATTTGGTTCCAGGTCTCATCTTTTTGCCAACCATTTTCACAATTGAATCCCTAGTGGCTAGGGGATAGGGGATAGAAGAATGGATACGGGATAGGGAATAGAAGAAAAAAGAAAGTAGTCTTAGATTTTTTTTTTGGGACTACCATCCTGAATGGATCAGGAAAGCCAAAGCCTTGTTGCATTAGATGAATTTTTTTAATTTTAGATTTAAAAAGGTTGATGAATTTTTAAAAATTTTAGATCTAAAGAGGTTTTCAACCATTTTCACAATAGAATGGTTAGGGGATAGGAAATAGAAGAAAAACAAGGTGGTCTTAGGTTTTATTTTTTGAATAGCATGGCATAACTCACCTTTGAATGAAAGGTGTCTTATGTCTCACAACATAACTCACATCTAAAGCCCTGTCCCCTTTCATCAATTTGAATGAAAGGTGTTCTTAGGTCTCATTTTTTGAATAGCATAACTCACATCTAAAGCCCCTTTCATGGTTTTAGGTCTATTTTTTTGAATAGCATAACTTACATCTAAAGCCTCCTTTCATCAATTTGAATGAAAGGTGGTCTTATTCACATTTTGTGAATAGCATAAAGTCCGCCCCTTTCATCAATTTGAATGAAAGGTGGTTTTAGGTCTATTTTTTAATTAACATAACTCACATCTGAAGCCTCCTTTCATCAATTTGAATGAAAGATGGTCTTAGGTTTCATTCTTTGGTTGAGGAGGATCTGATAAAAAGTCAAATCTTTAGGCCAAGTCAAAAGTTATCAAATTTGGTTGACTTTCTTGTAGAGTAGGAGAAAGGTGGTCTTAGGTCTCATTTTGTGAATAGCATAACTCGCATCTCAAGCCCTGTTTCATCAATTCTTCATTTTGTGAATAGCATAACTCGCGTTTAAAGCCCTATTTCATCAATTCTTCTTTTGTAAGAACTTTCTTGTGGTTGAGGAGGATCTGATAAAAAGTCGAATCTTTAGGCCAAGTCAAAAGTTTTCTCCTAGAGTAGGAGAAAGGTGGTCTTAGGTCTCATTTTGTGAATAGCATAACTCGCATCTAAAGCCCTGTTTCATCAATTCTTCTTTTGGTTGTGGAGGAGCAGATAAAAAGTCAAATATATAGGTCAAGTTAAAAGTCGACTTCCTTGTAGAGTAGGAGAAAGGTGGTCTTAGCTATCATTTTATGAATAGCATAACTCACATCTAAAGCCCTTGTACATCAATTTTGTCTTATAAGAACTTTCTCGTGGTTATGGAGGAGAAAATAAAAAGTGAAATCTTTAGGTCAAGTTAAAAGTTGTCAAATTTGGTTGACTTCTTTGTAGAGTAGGAGAAGAGCAGGTAGATAGATAGGTATTAAAGTAGTCTTACTTTAGAGTAGGAGAAGAGCAGATAGATAGGTAGGTATTAAAATAGTCTTACTTTAGCCCAATTCAAAAATCTTCAAATCTGGTCACTGAGTGGATTCTTAGGCCAATTCAAAAATCTTACCTGATTCTTAGGCCAATTCAAAAATATTACCAATTCAAAAATCTTGCCAGACTGGATTCTCTCTTTATGATATGATGAGTGAAGGATCAATATTTTAGAACTGCAATATACACACCATTATAATGTGAGCCCCATACCGTGTATTCTCTTTATGATATGATGAGTGATGAA
Source organism: Wollemia nobilis (assembly GCA_028583015.1). NCBI lineage: Eukaryota > Viridiplantae > Streptophyta > Pinopsida > Araucariales > Araucariaceae > Wollemia > Wollemia nobilis. The sequence continues at coordinate 45,242 of JAQPPZ010004110.1, forward strand.
TATTTTAGAACTGCAATATACACACCATGCCCCATCCCAATCTGTCCATCCCAACCTATCTTTGTCGAAACACCTATTTTTGTCTTTTTCGACAGTCCTCTAAGAATCTTTAAGAATCTGATGAATAGCCTACAATTGCTATAAAGGCACGCATTCGCACGCATTCCTTACATATCTGTTCCTTGATGTAGCATCTTTGTTTTTTTAAGAGAGTTCAGCCTATACATTGCTTACATTTGTTTTCCCAAGTCTTTAAGTCTTTATGGCACATATAGAACATGTCTTGAAGTCTTTATTAATCAATTTGTATTCCCAAGCAGATCAGTTTTGAGCGAAGCAAACCGAGAACTAACTATTGACATGTAAAAAAGGAGGGGTTTCATCTCCTTGTAGAGTAAGGAAGGCAACACTAATATTTTTTTGTAAAGTTGTATTTCTTTGGCCTGAGGTTTCAATACTGATCACAAAAATTCTGAACAATTCTGAACAAGCACTCGTGTATTAAGCAATTGTGAATTCTTCATACAATATGAGAATATATTAAAAAAAAGCACTCGTGTATTAAGCAATTGTGAATTCTTTGTACAATGTGAGAATATATTTAAAAAAAAATGATGTAAATAAAGAAGGGGTTTCATCTCCTTGTAAAGCAAGGAAGGCAACACTAATATTTCTTGTAAAGTTGTATATCTTTGGTCTGAGGTTTCAATACTGAATTGATCAGTGCATTCTTGCACAAGAACAAGCACTAGTGTATTAAGCAATTGTAAATTCTTTGTACAATATGAGAATATATTAAAAAAATATATACATTATATCTAATATATGTTTAATTTGTTTATCATATATCAATGAACTATAGTGTACAAATACTATAGGATTGGAATTTTTTAAAGTTTTATCATTAAACCAACTCAACCTATGCCTGGAAGACTTTTCGCTTACTACATGCATTGGAAATACACAGCCTTTGTTATATTATAATAACAATAATAATAGCAGCTATAGTTCATATACCAATGAACTACAGTGTACAAATACTATAGGATTAGAATTTTTTAAAGTTTTATCTTTAAACCAACTCAACTTAAGTATCAACCTATGCCTGAGACTTTTCACTTACTACAGCCATAGGAAATACACAGCCTTGCTAATATTATAATAAAAATAATAATAGCAGTTATAAGATACATGACCAATGTCCAACTCATTACAGGGAAGTCTATGTTTTATAACCTATGTTTTATATCCTAATCAAGTAAAATGAATTTAGAAATGGTAATTTAGTTCCTATGGTGGAATTTCCTTCCATTAAAATGCTTCTCTTATATTTGATTCCTAGTGGACTAATGTTTGATTCCTAAAATGAGATTCACCACAGTGGACTAATGTTTTATGTGTTGCTTGGTTGGTGTTGATGTTTTGATTGATTTGTATTTAAACTTCAATGCAAAATAAATAAATAAATCAAGATTGCCTGTTTGCATTGCATTTATCTACAAAGAATTTGTTTTCTTTACTAATTTTTTTGTGCTTTGTTTGAATTCTCCAATGTTTAGTTTGATTGAACATTGGCAGGTTGAGCCTAACGCTTTTTGTTATCATATGCAGATACTTATCTTTCTTTTACATTGGGTTCATCACACCTTGGACGGTTATGAATGGCGTTGGGGTGGGCATGGGTGATCATTTGGTATGTTGTAGGTCTATATATGTTCATTCATCTATTATATATATATACCTCACAAATAGTTTGTTTTCCTTCCAATTTTTTAATGTTTTGTTTGAACGGTTATGAATGATGTTGGGGTGGGCATGGGTGATCATTTGGTATGTTACAGGTCTATATGTTCATTCATCTATTATATATATATGGCTCACAAATAATTTGTTTTATTTAAAAAAAAATAATGCTTTGTTTGAATTCTCCACTGACTACTTTTTTTTTAAACGAATAGTTTGTTTGGACATCAAATACTGATTACTTTTTTTTTAAACGAATAGATTGTTTGGACATTGGCAAGTTGAGCCTAACTCTTTTTGTTATATTATGCAGGTTGTTATGCCATATGCAGATACTTATCCTTTCTTTTACATTGGGTTCATCACAACTTGGACGGTTATGAATGATGTTGGGGTGGGTATGGATGATCATTTACTAAGTTGTAGGTTTATATGTTCATTCATCTATTATATATATTTAATGAAATTTGAGAGGTGAGTTTCATAAGAATAGTTTGACCAGCACAATTGATCCGTCCCTACAGACACACATATACACACAATCTACTTTTCAACTTTTTGACAATGCATATGCTAAATTAAGATTTAGCCAATTAGTCTGCAATATTTATAGTATGAAAGGTTGTTATGCCATCTGCAGATACTTATATTATGCAGGTTGTTAGGCCATATGCAGATACTTATCCTTCTTTTACATTGGGTTCTACTTATCTATTTTTCTTCAACTTTTTGACAATGCATATGCTAAATTAAGCTTTAGCCAATTAGTCTACAATCTTTATAGTATGAAAGGTTGTTATGCCATCTGCAGATACTTATATTATGCAGGTTGTTAGGCCATATGCAGATACTTATCCTTCTTTTACATTGGGTTCATCACACCTTGGACGGTTATGAATGACGGTTAGAGGTTTATCAATGATGTTGGGGTGGGTATGGGTGATCATTTGGTATACTGCAGGTTTATATATGTTTATTCAATGAAATTAAGGTTTATATATGTTTATTCAATGAAATTTGAGATTTGAGAGGTGAATTTCATAAGAATAGTTTGGCCAGCACAATTGATCCGTCTCTACAAACACACACATATACACAATCTACCTATCTATTTATCTTCAGATTTTTGACCATATGAAAATGACACTACTTGCTAACACAGTTATGTTTATGAATTTAGGTCATTTATCTACTTTCTGCTGAAAGCTCTTTGGAGGGAATGGGAGTGAATGGAAAATTGAACCTTCCTAATAAGTCTCACCCTAAAGTTGAGATCTCTTTATACTAAGAAAATAGTAATACTTCCTAGTCAGTCATATTAATAAATCTCCATCGTTTAATAGTTCGTCCAAAAGAAAAAACATTCTAGAGGAAAACTTATAGAGAGTGAATGGGCATGCATTTCAATAAACTCTCTTATTGGGAGAGTGGCAATGATTCCTCCTTAATCTTGTTTATGAATTTCGGTCATTTTTCGTTCTTCTCCGGACGAGAACTTTCCAGAGAAGAGAATATAAGGAGTAAAGGAGCATGGCTTTTTAACTATACTTTTTAATTTTTCATTGGTAATTCAGAAATTATATCTTTCACATAGGATTTTGTTTTGTTTAAAGTCTTCCTTCTCTCCACTGAAGGGCATTCTTAGGTCGTTTATTCCTTCTAATATTTTATTAGAATTTGGTTTAGTTTATTGTAATCTATTATTTCAAAGGAAAAGAAATAACCATTCTTTTGTGATATTTTGTTTTTAATTTTTCATTGGTAATTCAGAAATTGTATCTTTCACATAAGATTCCGTTTTCCTGTAAAGGAAGGAGATTTTTAGGTCGTTTATTCTTTCTAATATTTTATTAGAATTTGTATTAGTTTATTCTTTCATCGTAATCTATTATTCCAAACGAAAGAAAACAACCATTCTTTTTTAATATTTTATTATAATTTGTTTTCGCTCATCGTAATCTATTATTCCAAAGGAAAGAAAACAACCATTCTTTTTTAATATTTTATTATAATTTGTTTTCGCTCATCGTAATCTATTATTCCAAAGGAAAGAAAATAACCATTTTTTTTTATATTTTATTATAATTTGTTTTCGTTAATCAATTATTTCAAAGTAAAGAAAATAACCATTCTTTTTTAATATTTTATTAGAATTTGTTTTAGTTCATCGTATGTATTATTTCAAATGAAGGAAATAAAGTTCATCGTATCTATTATTTCAAATGAAATTAACCATTCTTTTGATCTCTTGTAGCCAGTCGCTTACCTTATTTAACACTATTCTACATAATTAGATAATTGTTTTGATTTTCATGTATTGTCTGCCTGATAAACATACAACTATATACTTAATCTTTTGATCTTTTCTAGGCAGTAGACTACCTTAATTTACAATATTCTACATAATTGTTTTGATGTATTGTCTGTGTGATAAACATACAACTATATACTTACATTTAAATTATTTGCATACAACTATATAATTACATATTTATTATTATTTGCATACAACTATATAATTACATATTTATTATTATTTGCATAAAATAACTAAATGCCTACCGTGGTATTTGCATAAAATATATATTTTATTTTACAGAATAGACTTCCTTTTTTCTTCTCTTTACTATAGAAGATCTATGGTTTTCTTTGCCCAGAAAAATATAACGAAGGAGATTTTTAGGTCGTTTATTCCTTTTAATATTTTAGTAGAATTTGCTTGATTTTATTCTAATTTATTAAAATTTGTTTGATTTTATTAAGAAATTGTTTTTCTGAATGTAGATCAGTCTGTCAGATCAGTCTTCCAGGATCCGGTTTAATGGAGAATGACCCTCCTCCTTCGGTCGGGAGTAAAGGTCTCTATTTTAGAGGGGTCAAGACCCACTCCCACTCCTTTGAAGTCGACCCTCTTTCCTCCCCTCTCTTTAAAAGGCCCCTTTTGAAAATGAGGGGCTCTTAACCTAAATTAAATTTTAAGGTCTATATAAGGTCTTAGCCCCTCTTAATGAAGAATTAATTTTTTTTTTAATTTTTGCCGAAGTCTGCACGGCGCTGTTCGGACAGCGCAGTGCGCAAGTCGGGGGCCCGACGGACTTCGCCCAAACTAGGGCGAAGTGCGAACGTCGGCCACGCCGACGGACTTCGCCCGAACTAGGGCGAAGTTCGAACTTCGGCCGCGCCGACGGACTTCGCCCGAAATTGGGCGAAGTGCGAACTTCGGCCGCGCCGACGGACTTCGCCCGAAATTGGGCGAAGTGCGCACTTCGGCCGCGCCGACGGACTTCGCCCGAACTTGGGCGAAGTTCGCACTTCGGGGCCGCAGCCGGACTTCGCCCGAAACTGGGCGAAGTTCGCACTTCGCGGCTGCGACGGACTTCGCCCGAAATTTGGGCGAAGTTCGAACTTCGCGGCTGCGACGGACTTCGCCCGAAATTTGGGCGAAGTTCGAACTTCGGGCAGCCAACGAACTGTGCAGGGTGAAGAGGGGACTGAGGCCAACTTCGGACTTCTCGTGCACTCGAGCTGCTCCAGTCTTAGCCGCGAACTTCGGAAGCAAACTTGGAAAGCCGCTTCAGACTTGTTCTTCTTCCGCGGCTGCCGCTGGGTTTGCCTGGCTTGGCAACACCTGTATGAGAAGAGAGAGACGCCGGAACAGAGAGCAACAAACTGCAAACCCTAAAAGATGCCGAAACAAACAACAAACTTTATTTATATTAAACGGGGTTACAGAGTTCCTCAACCGAGGAAATTACAATCATCTCGCAGCCGCACCGCAGATAAGTTAAACATGACAAAATGTCGAGTCTGGCCGCTCGTACATTAATCACTGAGTCAAACTGCTCGCTGAGATACTTTTCTTTGCCTCTGCTCCTTCTTGCTCCTTCTCTTTTTCTTCCTCTTCTTCTTCTTAAATCTGAAATACCCGAGACGCCTTATATAGCCGCGGGAAGAGGAGGATTGGGGTTTGTCCTCTGACAGGTCCTGACAGGCCCTCAACTAGGGTTTCTGACCAATCGCCGCACAAGCGTCACATCTGTCAGAGGGTAGGTGCGACGTCATGTCAGCCCTTTGCCGGATCCCGGACTGCGGCAGCGCAGTCCGACTTCGCCCATGTCTGGAGCGCAATCCGGTTTCGCCCAAGGTTCGGAGCGCAGCTTGGGCACATGCGTGAAATCGGGTTAATTTTTCTAACACCCTCCTTTAAGCCTGATTTCACGAGCGCTTGACTCCAAGTCGCTCTCGCAACCGCTGAAGTCTTCCTCCTTCAAAGGCTTCGTGAAGATGTCACCAACTGCTCCTTGGACCTGCAAAACTGCAGTTGTACTTCGCCAAATTTCACCAGCTCTCTGATGAAATGATACCGGATGTCTATGTGCTTCGTCCGGCCATGGAACACAGGATCCTTTGAGAGTGCAATGGCCGAATTGTTATCACGTAAAATTGTTGTCGCACCATCCGGAGGAAAGTTCAGCTCACTCAGAACTCTTCGCAGCCAAACTGCCTGGCATGCAGCTGACGTGGCGGCGACATATTCTGCTTCGGCTGTGGACAACGCAACGATGGGTTGTTTCTTGGACGCCCATGATACTGCCCCTGATCCGAGATGGAAAGCATACCCGGAGGTGCTCTTCCGATCGTCGGTACTGCCAGCCCAGTCACTGTCCGTGAAGCCCACTAGCTCCAACTGGTCTTGTCTGGCGTAAAATAGGCCATGGTTTCGTGTCCCGTTGACATAGCGCAAGATCCTCTTGCCTGCTTGCCAGTGCGTGTCCTTCGGAGTCTCCATGAAACGGCCGATCGACCGACTCCGAACATCGTATCCGCCGAGTTGCGCCAAATACATCGACCGCCAACTAGCCTCTTGAACATGGTTGGGTCGACATTCCTCCCTCGTATCCAACTTGCTCACCTTCAAACCCGTGGCCGCAGTGTGATGGCAGGTTTATCGTCCTCCATCTTGAAGCGCTTCAGACATCCTTCGCATACTTGCCCCGAGAAATGAAGATGCCATCTCGCCGATTGGTCAACTTCAATGCCGAGAAAATACTTCATCGACCCTAAGTCCGTCATCTCGAACTCCTACTTCATGGTCTGTTCCGAATCGGTCGAACAGACATTGTTGTTGCCAGTATAAATCGATCGTCCACATACAGCAGTACGATAATGAGCTCACCCGCCGCATTTGTCTTCATGTACAGGGTGTGCTCATATGGGCATTTCTGAAACCCATTCTCCCGAAAATAGCCGTCAATCCGACTGTACCAAGCTCGGGGCGCCCGTTTCAAACCGTACAAGGCCTTCTTCAGCTTCAGGACTTTGCCCTCCTGGCCTTCAATTTCGTAACCCGATGGCTGGTCTATGTAGACCTCTTCCTCCAACACTCCGTTGAGGAAGGCTGACTTGATATCCATCTCGGTACATCTTCCAACCTTGTTGGGCCGCCAATGCCAGGATCATCCCGACCGTGTCAAGTCGGGCTACAGCGCATATACCTCATGGTAATCGATGCCCGACTTCGCTTGTAACCCTTCGCCACCAATCTGGCTTTGTGCTTGTCAATGTCTCCTTGGGCGTTGAACTTTGTCTTATACACCCACTTGACCCCAATGGTCTTCTTCCTTGCTGGAAGATCCGTCACCGCCATGTTTCATTTTTTTCAATGGTCGCTATCTCCTCATCCATCGCCCGCACCCACTTCTCGATTCTCGACTTGCATCTTCGAACTCCACCGGATCAACTTCAGCAAAGAATGCAAAGTCGTAGTGCTCTTCATCTATGTGGGTTTCGGTTGCCTCATAAATGTCTTGCAAGCTCCGAGTCTTCGCAGTGTCCTCGTGTTTTGAATTCTCGCTTACAAGTGGAGGCGACCGTGATGGAGTGGTCGTGCTACCGCCGGCACCGTCGTTGACGCCGGAAGTTGCCGGTGGCCGCACACTTCCTTCTTCCAAGTCAACAGACTGAACTTCTACTGGCTTTAACTGGCCAGTCTCAGACTTCCCGTTCCAGGATTGATCTTCAAGAAACTTCACATCACGGCTGATGATGAGCTTCTTCGTCACAGGGTTGTACAACCTATATGCCTTCGCCGCTCACCGTACTCCGTGAAAATGCACTTCTCCGCTCGATCATCCAACTTCCGTCGCTTCTCTTCGGAACATGTGCATATGCAATGCACCCGAACACACGCAAGTGAGCCACACTTGGCTTCACTCCGCTCCAGTGCCTCCCTGAGGGATTTTGTCCTTCACGCTTTTGGTGGGACATCTGTTCAGCAAGTAGACTGCACATGTTACAGCCTCTGCCCAAAATTCATGCGACAATCCCTTCGCCTTCATCATGCTTCGCGCCATTTCCATGATGGTTCGGTTCTTCCTCTCAGCTACGCCATTCTGCTGTGGCGTGTATCTGGCAGTGAACTGCCTTCGAATTCCGTGCTGCTTGCAAAAGTTGTGGAATTCGTTGGAGATGTACTCTCCACCTCCATCAGTTCTGAGAGTCTTCACATAATAACCGCTCTGTTTCTCCACCAGAGCCTTGAACTCCTTGAATCTGGCAAATGCCTCTGACTTCAGCTTGATGGCATAAATCCAAGTCTTCCGGCTGAAGTCATCAATGAATGTCAAGAAGTATTTGTTGCCGGCAAACGTGGTGGTCTGCATCGGACCACAAATGTCTGAGTGCACCAGCTCCAATGGCCGTGATGCTCTCCAAGACTGTCCTACAGGGAATGCATCCCTGTGCTGCTTGCCGACTAGGCAACCTTCACACACTTGGTTTGGTTGCTCTATCAGGGGTAGACCCTTCACCATTCGCATCTCGTGCAGTTGATTCAGGCCACTGAAGCTCAAATGACCGAATCTGAGATGCCACAGCCAAGTAGCATCTTTCTCAACCGCACTCGGAGACATCAATGATTCATTCTCGAATCTGCAGTGGAAACATTTTGTTTTTCGTCATGGACACAGCTTGCAATTTGTCCATGGACTTTGTCTCTCATGGAACAGACACCGTCTTTAAACAAGATAGCAGTGCCCCTTTCGCACAAGCCGTCCAACACTTAGCAGATTGTGCTTCAACCTGTGCACATAAAAAACATCTTGAATTGTTTTTCTTTCACCGTGCCGGGTGCGGATGAGGATCTTGCCTTTCCCCATCACAGAACTTTGTTGTTGTTCCCCATCTTGACTTCGGACCGGACCGTTTCATCCAGCTTGTGAGAACATCTCTCTGCTCCCAGCCATGTGGTTGCCGCAACCACTGTCAAGATACCAGATGTTTTTCTTGCTCTCCTCTTCAATACCGCAAGTCAACAATACATTACCTCCTGCCGCATTTTCGGGTTCCTCCGTATAATGGGCTTGCTGCTGATTCTCGTTCGCCATCTTCTTCTTGCATTGTGAGGCATAATGGCCGAACTTAATGCAGTAGTAGCATTGGACCTTTGACATGTCCTTCTTCTCGCCGAGAGCTTCCTTGCTGATTTCTCGCCGCTGCCTCTTCCTCCTTGCTGATGAAAGTTGCAACTTGGCTCAGCGTCATGAGGGTTTGATCTCCCTCCTTGCTTGTTACTTCTCCCACGCCTGCTTCTGCCTCTCCCTCCTTGAGAACTAGAAGCGCTGTGGTGGGAGTCTTGTCTGCCGCTGTCTCGGACTGAGGCTTGAGCCCGAAACGCTTGCTCCAGAGAGGTCTGAGATGAACGGCTCAGCCTCTGTTCATGGGTCCGCAATGAACCCATGAGTTCGTCTCGTCGAGAGGGTTGTCGGATCCCTCGACTCTTCGATTGCTATCACAACCGAGTCGAACTTCGCAGTGCAGACTTCCGAGAATCTTCTCCACGATTCTCTCGGCTCGGACATTTTCTCCATTCAACCGCATCCGGTTGATAATGTCGACCGTCCGGGTGAAGAAGTCGCTCATCGACTCGGACTCGCTCATCCGCAGGTTCTCAAACCGTCTCCCGAGCATCCGCAGCTTCACCAACTTCACTTTGCTCGGTGCCCCGATACGAACTTGCTAGGGTTTCCTGTGCCCGCTTGGCCTTGGTGGCCGATGCAATCCGCGGGAAGATGGTCTCCTCAACCGCTTGCATGATGTAGAAGAGGGCCTTCCGGTCCTTCTTCTTGTGCTCTTTCAACCGCATCCTTGTCTCGCTCGAGAGAGGGCGGCTGCGTCGCCGCATCTCGCCGGTTCTGGGTAGCCGTTCTCGACTAACTCCCATAGCTCCCGAGATCCGAACAGGATCTTCATCCGGATGCTCCAAAGAATCGTAGTTCTTGCCGTTAAATCGTGGGATCTGCAACTGCAGCGAGTTTCTCTCGGAAGCCATGCTTCTATCTCCGTGTCACGGCACTATCAGCTCTGATACCAATTTGAAGAATTAATTTTTTTTTTAATTTTTGCCGAAGTCTGCACGGCGTTGTTCGGACAACATACAGTGCGCAAGTCGGGGGCCCGACGGACTTCGCCCAAACTAGGGCGAAGTGCGAACGTCGGCCACGCCGACGGACTTCGCCCGAACTAGGGCGAAGTTCGAACTTCGGCCGCGCCGACGGACTTCGCCCGAAATTGGGCGAAGTTCGAACTTCGGCCGCGCCGACGGACTTCGCCCGAACTTGGGCGAAGTTCGCACTTCGGGGCCGCAGCCGGACTTCGCCCGAAACTGGGCGAAGTTCGCACTTCGCGGCCGCGACGGACTTCGCCCAAATTTGGGCGAAGTTCGCACTTCGCGGCTGCGACGGACTTCGCCCGAAATTTGGGCGAAGTTCGAACTTCGGGCAGCCAACGAACTGTGCAGGGTGAAGAGGGGACTGAGGCCAACTTCGGACTTCTCGTGCACTCGAGCTGCTCCAGTCTTAGCCGCGAACTTCGGAAGCAAACTTGGAAAGCCGCTTCAGACTTGTTCTTCTTCCGCGGCTGCCGCTGGGTTTGCCTGGCTTGGCAACACCCGTATGAGAAGAGAGAGACGCCGAAACAGAGAGCAACAAACTGCAAACCCTAAAAGATGCCGGAAACAAACAACAAACTTTATTTATATTAAACGGGGTTACGTAGTTCCTCAACCGAGGAAATTACAATCATCTCGCAGTGCCGCACCGCAGATAAGTTAAACGCACAAAATGTCGAGTCGGCCGCTCGTACATTAATCAGCTGAGTCAAACTGCTCGCTGAGATACTTTTCTTTGCCTCTTGCTCCTTCTTGCTCCTTCTCTTTTTCTTCCTCTTCTTCTTCTTAAATCTGAAATACCCGAGACGCCTTATATAGCCGCGGGAAGAGGAGGATTGGGGTTTGTCCTCTGACAGGCCCTCAACTAGGGTTTTTGACCAATCGCCGCACAAGCGTCACATCTGTCAGAGGGTAGGTGCGACGTCATGTCAGCCCTTTGCCGGGATCCCGGACTGCGGCAGCGCAGTCCGACTTTGCCCATGTCTGGAGCGCAATCCGGTTTCGCCCAAGGTTCGGAGCGTAGTTGGGCACATGCGTGAAATCTGGGTTAATTTTTCTAACAGTTAAAAGGTCTTAAAAAAATAAAGATCTTAACTTAAATTAAATTAAGATGTCTTCAAACTAAAAAATAAAGATAATTTTGGGTTCAAAGAGCTAAAACAAAACATTTTAAAAGGCTCTTCTGGGAGAAGTCTTGAAAGGCTAGGACCTTTCATCGTGATTGCTGCCACATTCCCAAGTGGGAAATCAAGGATGGACGGACCCTAAGTTAAGGGAAAAGGGACGGATGCTGCTCCTAAGCCATTCTTCAAGTTAAGGGAAAAGGTACGGATGCCGCTCCTAGAGCCATTCGTAACGGGTGGCTTGTGGCAAAGAATTTGAAAATAGAGGGCACGATGACCACTCCCTTGCATCTAAGTGTCGATTACCAAAGTCCCTTGCATCTAAGTGTTGCATCCAAGTGTCGATTACCAAAGTCCTAACGCCATTCTTCAAGTTAAGGGAAAAGGGACGGATGCTGCTCCTAAAGCCATTCGTAACGGGCGGCTTGTGGCAAAGAATTTGAAAATAGAGGGCACGATGACCACTCCCCTACATCTAAGTGTTGCATCCAAGTGTCGATTACCAAATAAAGGCTCTCTGTTTCCCTTTAAAAATAGAGGGCTCTTTAAAAAAAACTCCGGTTGGGTGGGTGGGAATGCCCCTCTCTCCAACCCCTAAATAACATATCCGAATTATAAAAAATCCTAGAGAAGCCACAATTGCCGGTTTCGGTTTGCCAGGAGAAAGAAGTTCTCGCTCACCCACCTACTCCCGCTCACCCACCTACACCCACCGAGGAAATGGCGCTTTCTTTTTTCGTCTTTTTCTTTTCCTTTCTTTTTCCTTGTTCTCCTTCCTTGGTTTCACTTTTCAAAGTTGTTCCTCGATCTCAGGGGAGTCGGTTGAGTGCTCGATCCTATATCCCTCATCGCTGAATGGAATATGATTCCTCTTATTTTAAGGCACCCTTCGATTCCAGTTGGAGGCCCTTCCTATTCTTCTTATCCACTACTGGTGAGGGTGAGGGTGAGGGTGAGGTAGCAGCAGCAGTTACTGCTGTCCACCCCATCCCCACCCCCACCCCACTAGTGTTAGTGGTTGGGTAGATCATTTAAATTTGTTGCATTTAGAGTTTATTTTCTTTCCCCACCCCACCCCACTAACATGGTTGTGTAGATCATTTAAATCTGTTGCATTTAGAGTTTATTTTCTTTGGGCAAGATTGGAATGTTAGGGATGTTAGAAATGGGATCAGTTAAATTTGTCCCATTTTGTCCACCCGTAGTAACTACGAGATCGCTCCAAGGATGCCGAAGGCATCCAGGGGTCACAGACCGACCATATATCCTGATTTGAGGAGGGGAGCCCATTAGCTGTTCCCCCCGGTTGGGCAGGAAGGGTCGGAGAAGGGCAATCAATGACTCTTAAGGGGAGAGCTCTCCCTTCAATGACTCTTAAGGGGAGAGCTCTCCGTTCCTAGTTCTCTTGTAGTTCTGGATATTCCAGAACTACGAAAATCTCTGGAATGCGTCAGCACTTTTGGGAAAACTTGCTCTTTGGAGAGCACAGTACGATGAAAGTTGTGAGCTGTGTTCGGGGGAGTTGTCTAGAGTTGTCTATCGTTGGCCTCTATGGTATCTATGGTAAAATCAGTCTATCGTTGGCCTCTATGGTATTTATGGTAAAATTAGTCAGGGCCTCTATGGTAAAATCATGAGAGAGAGAGTGGTTTACCCTGTGGCGGATGTCAGCGGTTCGAGTCCGCTTATCTCCAGCCCGTTATTTTTGTAAATACAATGCTATATGACTGCAAGAATTTCTATTCGGCAGTTTGATCTATGATTTCTCATTCATGGGCGTAGGTACTGCTTTATTTAGTACCATTCAAAATGAACAAAAGTTCACAAAAAAACCTTCTTAATACTAGTAGCAATTTAAGAAAAGGGTATCCTGGATTAATATTAGGAGGTAAAGTTCTTTTTGGATCAGAGGATAAACGGAATCTCATGGTAAACGGAATCTCATGGTAAAATCTAAAAAATTGAGATGAAAGTTTGACAATGATTTTTTTGTAATTTGATATTTTATGGATTTTTATTCCTCTTGATATTAAGAAATGTAAAAGAGAAATGATGTTTATGATCATTTGAAGAGGAATAAGAAGAGAAATGATGTTTATGATCATTTGAAGAGGAATAAGAATAAGAAGAATTGTTAAGTGGTTTTGAGTACAAGAGAAATGATGTTTATGATCATTTGAAGAGGAATAAGAATAAGAAGAATTGTTAAGTGGTTTTGAGTACAAGAGAAATGATGTTTATGATCATTTGAAGAGGAATAAGAATAAGAAGAATTGTTAAGTGGTTTTGAGGTCTAGTCTTTGTAAGGGTTATTATTTATCTTGTTAATTTTTTTTGCCTCCGATATGCCACATTTAGGTTGTTGTTTGTTGGGTGTCTTTTGGTGTCTTTTGGTGGGGTTTGTTGGGTGTCTTTTGGTGGGTTATTATTTTGGGATTCTAGTATTAATATGATTTTATTGAATTTTTATCATCTTGAAAAAAGAAATAATTATTATTCTTTAATATTTTATTAGAATACTAATAAATTATCTCTAATAAACATAATTTATTATTCTAAAAGAAAAGAATAATAATAAAAAATTATAATTATTTTTTTTAATATTTTATTAGAATACTAATGAATTGTCTCCTAAACTAATAAACATACAATTATAATATTATTCTAAAAGAAAAGAATAATAAAAAAAAAATTGTTTTTTTTAATATTTTATTAAAATACTAATGAATTGTCTCCTAATAAACATACAATTATAATATTGATTCAAATAAAATATATTTGATTTCTTAATAAGTAAATGCAAGTATTCAAATTAAATATATATTATGGAAAGTAAAGATAAACCACTATGTGGTATTCAAATATAAATCAATAAGCTTATAAATCAATAAGCTTATTTTCTCGGAAGATGGATGGAAAGTAAAGATGTTTTTGGTGTAACTATTATTTTTTAATATTTTATTAAAATATTAGAATTTGTTTTAGTTTATTTTTGATCTTTGGTAGCCATTTGAAATGAATTGTCTGCTAATTTCAAATTGTCTGCTAATAAACATATAATTATATACTTACATTTAATCAATTGTTTTAGTTTATTTTCTTTTGATCTTTTGTAGCCAGTTGATATGAATTGTCGCTAATAAACATATAATTGTAAGTAATAATTAACAAAATGATTAAATGTTCGAAATAAAATATATTTGATTTTTATATAATAAACTTTTTTTCATCTTCTCTTTTACTTTACTATTGTTGGGAAGATGGATGGAATGTTAGAAATATTGAACTTGTTTCTCATGAGCCGTTAGGATTCGTTCGCCAAAATTATTTCGTCTAATGTTTGATTTGACGTTTCACATGTCGCTAGTCCAATTAGTCTTTATTTCTCTCGCATGCGATGCAGTGGTTGGTGATTGGCTCTTCAAGCCCAGTTATAAAAACCCTAGCTTGGTTGGAATTCGGTGGATATATCGTGGGGATTTAGAGAGCAATAGGAAACAAAAGCAAGGAGCAGCAGACGAGAGCTATTCAGTGAGCAGTGAAGCTCATATGTTTCATGTATGAGCAGTAGCCTCGACATTCATTTGTTTCTTGGTTTATCTTGTAGTTTCATCTGCAGAAGTTTGTATATCCTCAGTTGAGGATATCTATAAACCTTCTTTCAGATAAATAAATATTGTCATTGTTTTGGCATTTTGAAGGGTTTTGTTCAGACTCAACTGCGTTTCACTCCTCTGCATTTTAGTTTATTCTTATTGCTCCTATACAGCATTTCTCACAATTTTGTTGACTGCTAAACCTCATTTACACCGCTTGTAGTTCTTATTGTGGAGATCATTAATCGCCTTCTAAAAAGGAATGATTTTATAAAACTTCCCAAGTCCCAGGTGTGTGTCACTCAATGACGGAGTGACTTTCCCCAGTATCAAAGCTTGTTTGCGACGCACGACATTCCATTTCAAAAAATTTGCTAAGTCATTTGTTTTGTGCAACTCGACTACGTAATCCTTGGCGTATGCTGCCCGAATGCGCATCATAGTCTGACTGTGCGGGTTTTATATGGCAACATCTTCTTTGAGAAAATTGATAAGTCTTGTGTTTCCACCCGACTGTGCAGTCAGTGGTTTGCATCATCCAACGATGCAACCTTGACAAGCGACACCCTTTGTCATGAAAAAATAACATACCACCCACTATGCAAACTCGTCATCAAGAGGTTTTCCAGCGACATTCGACGGTTTCAAAATTTAAACTATCTTCAAATTGGTATCAGATCAAATATGTGCCTTGACATGAAGACGAAGCAGAATGGTTTTCGGTAGCAACCATTCGCTGCAATTGCAGATCCCACGCTTCAATGGCAAGAATTACAACTACTGGAGCATCTAGATGAAGATCATGTTTGGATCTTAGGAGCTATGGGAGTTGGTCGAGAATGGGTACCAAAAACTGACAAATGTAGGATCACTGGCCGCCCTCTCCCAAGATGAAAAGGATTTGTTGAAGGAGAACATGAAGAAGGACCAGAAGGCCCTATGTGGGATTCCTCACCCCTATTAACATTAGTTACTATATGTTTATGAGGGAAGTTAACCCTCTTGCTTTCTAACTAGCTCATGAAGTTATTTATTTCCAGTATTTTGTTCTACATTAATACCTCCTCTCAAGCATCATCCTCTCGCAGATCACATCAACCACCAAGGCAAAACAGGCTTGGGATATTTTGGCCAGTTCATATCAAGGCACCAACAAGGTGAAATTAGTGAAGCTACAGAACCTAAGGATGGAGTTCGAGAACCTAAGGAGGGAGTTCGAGAACCTGTAGATGAACAAGACAAATTCCATGAGTGATTTCTTCACCCGGATGATAGACATCATCAACCAAACGTGATTGAATGGAGAAATTATGCGAAACCATAGAATCGTGGAGAAGATTCTCATAAGTTTGCCTACCAAGTTTGACTCGGTTGTGATAGCAATTGAAGAGTCGAGGGATATGACAACCCTCTCAACAAATGATTTCATGGGTTCATTGTAGATGCATGAGCAAAGGTTGAGTCGTTCATCTCAGACCTCTCTGGAGAAGACATTCAAGGCGCAAGTCTCATTCCGAGATAATGGCAGATAAGACTCCCACCAAGGTGCCTCTAGTTCTCAAGGAGGAAGAGGTAGAGGCAGGCGTGGGAGAGGCAACAAGCAAGGAGGACGGTCAAACCCTAATGAGGGAGAGACCAACTACAACTTCCATCAACAAGGAGGAAGAGGCGGTGTGAAGTACTAACAATGTGTATCTGGCTAGAAAAAGAACAAGTCAAAGGTCCAATGTTATTATTGCAAGAAATTCGGCCAGAGTGTAGAAAGAGAATGGTCAAGGAGAACCAACAACAAGCTCACTACACTGACAAAGTTGAAAATGGGGCAGGTGGGAATGTTTTGCTAACTTGCAATATTGAGGAGGAGAACCAAAATAATGTCTGGTATCTCGATAGCAGATGTAGAAACCACATGTCAGGGAACAAGGAGATGTTCTCACAACTGGATGAAACACTCCAGTCTGAGGCCAATATGGGGAACAACAGCAAGGTTCCCGTGATGGGGAAAGGAAAGATCCTCATCCACACTAGAAACGATGAACAAAAGTAGATTTGTGATGTTTATTATGTGCCTGATCTGAAGCACAACCTACTAAGCGTTGGATAGCTCGTGCAAAAGGGACATATGGTCCAGTTTAAAGATGAAGTATGCACCATCAGAGACAAGTCACATGGGCAGATTGCAACTGTGTTCGTGACGAATAACAAAAATTTTCCCTTGTAGATTCAGAACGAATCATTGAAGTCTCTAAGTGTAGTTGTGAAAGATGGTACATGGCTGTGGCATCTAAGGTTTGATCATTTGAGCTTTAGTGGCTTGAATATGCTACAAAAGAAGCAGATGGTGAAGGGTTTTGAAAGCATGAGATTTCGGAAAGAATAAATACTAAGATGCAATGAAAGCAGAACCAAATGGATGCATGAAATGACACCGATATAATCAAATTAAAAAGCAGGAGCACAACCCTTTTTATTAATAAGATTCTGACTTGGTTACAATAAGTCTCCTCAGTGACATATTCTCGGTTACAGTCATGGTTAATAATCTTCTTCTATCCGCATGCCCACATGCAAAGTGGGCGGGCAAAACGTACTGCCGTCACTGATGTTAATGAGTCCTGTTCGCTGCTGCTTATCCTGCGTTCACAGAAACAGCAAAACCGTTTAGTAGCACCTGTGTTAACATGAAACATTTACTTCTCAAAACAAGTGAAAGATGTATGTCTAAGATCATTAAAAATAGTGCACAGAACGAACGTAAATGACATGCACGTTTGATCAGACTAAGCACTAAAAACGACAGAACGTAGGACGTAGTGCTGCAATGAAAAGCATATAAAAGGTTGATTAAATGTGTGTAGGTCCAAAAACATCACCCGACGTCCACTATCATTAAAACCGTCGGCCAATCTGCTATCAAACTTCTGGAAAACCACCCACCAACCTCTCTTTGCAAGAGATTATGGATGTGAAGAAGGAGAAATCCAAACTGATGCAGTCAGGTATCAAGTTCAACAACACTTCGTTGTGTTTCGAAGATGCTTCCTGGTGTTCTTTACATTGCATTGAGCTAGTTTTTATAGAGGATTTCGCCTCTGAAACATTAACGTCAAAACCCTAAGTCCGCAGGGGCCGCTGAGGTTTGACCGTTGTCAGATGATTATGAGACATGGCTCGCACAGAGATTATCGCTAGGAAATCACATCAGTAGTTATGAGGCATGGCCTCGGATCGAACTTATTGTTGAAACTGCTCGTCTCATTAATGCAGTCGGTGAAGTCCGTCGTTCTTCAGACCCACGGGGTCTCTTCAAAAAGGGGTATGCAGTGACGCCACGTGGCGGCCATACCTTATTGCTTTGAAGTATGCAATGACGCCACGTGTCTGCTTTTAATTGGTCGAATCCGCCTTGACTAGTCGCAAGTCTGTTTAAAGCGCAAAATGCCGAAGTTTCACGATATCGCGAAACAGATTGTGCTATTATTCCTTCATCGATCAATTTCGATTTTTGTGAATCATCCAAAATTTTAATAATAATTGGTGGAATTAATTTTAACAACTTATTCCAAAGTGGTTCGAACAAATTATTCAAAAAATTGAATAATCTGATAAGGTCATCCAATAGTTGATTATATAATGCTAATCTCTTCTCCTTTATAATCATTCCTCGCGGGGTGTTATTGAGGTTCAATATGAACCTTTGGGTACCCTCTACGAAATCTATGAAGATTATAGAATAAGAAAAGGTAGAATGGGAGAAATCCTTAATAGATACATTCGAACAACTGTTGGTCGTACTCGTTTCAATCGAGAAATAGAAGAAGCCATGAGAGGCTTGTCGGCTTATGTTCGACAAGAAATGTCTCTACAAGTTATCAGAATCTAATGTGGTTAGTTTTATGATCCTTTCATTCATGCAAAGATAGAGATTGAGGAAGCCTTCTGGCTTGAACCCATTGCTGAATCCTGCTCACAAAAATGGGGAGGTTTTTTCTTATGGCAACACCTTTATTTGAAGTGCCCTTTTATAATAAAGTGATGGATAGAACTGCCATGAAACAGCTTATTAGAAGATTCATAAATCACTTTGGAATGACATATACATCACATATATTGGATCAACTTAAGACTTCAGGTTTCCAACAAGCTACTGATGCAGCTATTTCGTTAGGAATTGATGATCTTTTAACAGCACCGTCGAAAGGATGGCTTGTCCAAGATGCAGAACAACAAGATTTTGTTTCGGAAAAAGATCATTATTATGGGAATGTACACGCAGTGGAAATTTGGAACTTAATTTGGAACTTGTTATATTTTATTTTTTTTTTTGGAACTTAATTTGGAACTTAATTTGGAACTTGTTATATTTTCTTTTTTTTCCAGTAGCTCTTTCCATTGTCCAAGCACGATTAGTTGGATTAGCTCACTTTTCCGTAGGTTATATATTTACCTATGCAGCTTTTTTAATAGCCTCTACATCAGGCAAATTTGGTTAATTCTTTTTCATCAAATTGAGGGAATATTTATACTATTAATGACAATAATATCTCTGCAGAGAAAGAAGAAGTAATCAACGTAATATTTATCCATCTCAAATCTGATCTTTATTTTTATTCCTGGATACCAACTGGCAGAACCATTATCACAAGAAAAAGTCTTATTCAGAGAGAGCAAAAGAGGATACCAACTGACAGAACCATTATGACAAGAAAAAGTCTCATTCAGAGAGAGAAAAAGAAACAAAGATTGGAACGGAAATACAATCTGATTCGTCAATCTTTGAAAAGAGAGATAAGGGAAGTCTCATCATTGGATGAAAAATTGAAAATTCATAGAAAATTACAATCTTCACCGCGTAATAGTGCACCTACACGTCTTCATCGACGTTGTTCTTTGACTGGAAGACCTAGAGCCAACTATAGAGACTTTGGGTTATCCGGGTATATACTCCGTGAGAGAGCTCACGCATGTTTGTTGCCCGGGGTAACAAAATCGAGTTGGTAGGAGGAAAAAAATTATTATTAATAGAAAAGCCCCTCCCTACATAGGGGGGGGAAATAGCATTTCCAATGGTTGTTCGGTGTACCGTGTTTGTTTATTATATAAAAAAAATAATAATAGGATATTGCGGGGTAGAGCAGCTTGGTAGCTCGCGAGGCTCATAACCTTGAGGTCACGGGTTCAAATCCCGTCTCCGCTAGAACACGGTAAATTTTTCTTGCCCAAAGAGGATGACTCTGTCATTTGAGAATGGAATGACAGGTAAGAAAAAGTTACGGCCAAACCCATAACTATTCCTGGCTCTATTCCATCCTTCGGATGGGCGGGTAGCGGGGATCGAACCCGCATCTTCTCCCTGGCAAAGAGAAATTTTACCATTCAACCATACCCGCATTTGACTCGTTCTTGGCATAATATATATATATATTATGCCATATATTTGTACGCAGATCTATTTTATGAAATAACGAAATTTTCATTATTTCATCATTGAAATAACCCCTCCCCTGAGCACTTTCTTTTGGTTTCTTGGGACTTGTCGGAAATACCCTTCCGAACTATAATCTCCTTCGGGGAGGGGGGGGGAGAGATTTTCACAAAAAGATCTAGAGCATATCTAAGATATGAAAGAATTAAGGATACCTACTAAAAAGACTAATCCAATCCATAATGATACACCCGAAAATAAAACATTTTTGCTACTTGACCAACCATTAGGAGAGGCAAGTGCGACAGGTACACCAATCACTAGGAGAAATGAAATTGCAATTAATGCAAATACAGACGATTGGAAAGCAATAGTCATGGTTGTGATCTTAAAAGCTTCCAACAGATTCAATAGACTATACCATCTGATCCCTATCCGGTCAATTTATAACCAATTGCACTACGGATTTGATTTGATCATAAATTCATCGAGTTTAAAAAATATTTTTTTTTCTATCCAATTTCTATTTGAGTGGGAGAGAAGAGGGAAAGAGATTCATGTATTTTTCCCATACATAATGAAAATTTATTACAAGATGTATATGTATGCATATGTAAGCATAGATATGTACCTATGTTTATGTGATTGAATATGTGCATATCATATGCATGCCTAGATATATGCATCTAGGCTCATTATTGAGCCCGATGGTCAGGTATTATCTAAAGGGATAAAATAGAAGTTGTCTTCGTCCGGGAGAGATGGCCGAGTGGTTGATGGCTCCGGTCTTGAAAACCGGTATAGTTAAACTATCGAGGGTTCGAATCCCTCTCTCTCCTTTTGTCCATTGAACAATTACATTTATGAGTTCGGTACCAAAAAAGGCTCGCTCGGCTATCTAGATCTAGATCTAGATAATAGATCTAGATAGCCAAGTATAGCTGAGCCACAAGGAAGGATTCAGTTAGAAGGGTAATAGCGAAAGATACCGCTATCCCGCTTGCCAACATCGGAAACGGAATTCAATTGGATTTATTTTAATTTAATCTAGTTTTCTCTGTTGTTTAATTAAGAGGAGTCATGGAAAGGACAGGTTCAAAATCACGATCAATTCCTTTCTCAAATCCTGCTGCAGCTGCACGAGCCCTTCCTGCATGCCACAAATGGCCTACGAAGAAGAAAAATCCTAGAACAAAATGAGAGGTGGCTAACCAACTTCGGGGGGATACATAATTCACCGCATTAATCTCGGTAGCTACACCACCCACGGAGTTTAAAGAACCTAAAGGAGCATGAGTCATATATTCCGCCGAACGTCGTTCTTGCCAAGGCTGTATGTCCTTTTTCAGCTTACTCAGGTCTAAACCATTAGGACCTCTTAATGGTTCTAACCAGGGGGCACGGAGATCCCAAAAACGCATTGTTTCCCCTCCAAAGATGATTTCTCCAGTAGGAGAACGCATAAGATATTTACCTAAACCAGTAGGCCCTTGGGCAGACCCCACACTAGCTCCAAGACGTTGATCTCTAACTAGAAAAGTAAATGCTTGAGCTTGAGAGGCTTCTGGGCCGGTAGGTCCATAGAATTCGCTAGGATAAGCTGTATTGTTAAACCAGACAAAACAACAAGCAATGAAACCAAAGACAGAGAGAGCCGCTAAACTATAGGACAAGTAAGCTTCTCCGGACCATACAAACGCGCGACGAGCCCATGCAAAAGGTTTTGTTAAGATGTGCCAGATACCACCGAAGATACAAATGGAACCTAACCATACATGTCCTCCAATTATATCTTCTAGATTGTCTACGCTAACAATCCATCCCTCTCCTCCAAAAGGGGACTTAAGTAAATAACCAAATATAGCACTTGGGTTAAGAGTTAAGTTCGTAATTTTTCTTACATCTCCACCGCCGGGAGCCCAAGTATCATATACACCGCCAAAATACAAAGCCTTGAACACTAGAAGAAAAGCACCAACACCTAGCAAGATTAGGTGAATACCCAAAATTGTGGTCATTTTGTTCCTATCTTTCCATACATAACCAAAAAATGGAAAAGATTCTTCCAAAGTTTCAGGTCCGATGAGTGCATGATAAATACCACCAAAACCTAAAACTGCAGAAGAAATTAAGTGAAGTACTCCGGATACAAAGTATGGAAAAGTGTCCACAATTTCCCCACCAGGACCGACTCCCCATCCTAGAGTGGCTAGATGGGGAAGTAAAATCAATCCTTGTTCATACATAGGCTTTTCCGGTACAAAATGAGCCACTTCAAATAGGTTCATTGCTCCGGCCCAGAATACAATTAATCCGGCATGAGCCACGTGAGCCCCAAGTAATTTACCCGACAAATTGATAAGTCGGGCATTACCGGCCCACCAAGCAAAACCAGTGCTTTCTTGGTCACGACCAGCTACAGCTAGAGTTCCATTAAAGAGCGTTTCCACGGGGTAGAACCTCCTCAGGGAATATAAGGTTTTCATGAGGCTGATCCTGAGCCGCCATCCAAGCACGAATACCTTCGTTCAAGAGAATATTTTTTGTGTAAAAAGTCTCAAATTCAGGATCTTCTGCTGCACGGATCTCCTGGGAAACAAAGTCATAGGCACGTAAGTTTAGAGCTAGACCAACCACTCCAATGGCGCTCATCCATAAACCGGTCACTGGCACAAATAACATGAAGAAATGTAACCAACGTTTATTGGAAAAAGCAACTCCAAATATTTGGGACCAGAAACGGTTAGCAGTAACCATGGAATAAGTCTCTTCAGCTTGAGTAGGGTTAAAAGCACGGAACGTATTTGCACCATCACCGTCTTCAAATAAAGTATTTTCCACGGTAGCACCATGAATAGCGCATAGAAGAGCAGCACCCAATACTCCGGCAACTCCCATCATATGAAAAGGATTCAAGGTCCAATTATGAAAACCTTGAAAAAAGAGGATAAATCGGAAAATAGCTGCTACACCAAAACTAGGTGCGAAAAACCAACCAGACTGACCTAATGGATAGATCAAGAATACAGAAACAAAAACAGCAATCGGAGCAGAGAACGCAATTGCATTATAAGGTCGCAATTGTACAGATCGAGCAAGTTCAAATTGGCGTAACATGAAACCTATTAGACCAAAAGCACCATGAAGAGCAACGAAAGTCCATAGACCACCTAATTGGCACCAACGAGTAAAATCTCCTTGTGCTTCAGGACCCCATAATAGCAGCAAAGAATGTGCTAAACTATTAGCTGGAGTAGAAACTGCAGCAGTTAAAAAATTACAACCTTCCAAATAGGAACTGGCCAATCCGTGAGTATACCATGAAGTCACAAAGGTTGTACCCGTAAACCATCCACCTAGGGCAAAATATGCAAAGAGCTACTGGAAAAAAAAGAAAATATAACAAGTTCCAAATTAAGTTCCAAATTTCTGTTTAATAACAGATTAGACTGCACTAATCCTTTTTCTTCCAACGATAAAAATAAATTACTTAATAAGCATCAAGGGACTATTCATTCATTATCTAATCAGAACAAAAGAGGTGAATCTTTTATGGTTCTTTCACCATCTGACTATTTACAAATCGTTCTATTCAATGATTCAAAATGTTTTTATACGGTAAAGAAATCAATTAAAGAGGATCCAATTATACAAATCATTGAATTGTCAGGTCTCTTGGGTCATTTACATAGTATCGCTAACCGTTTTTCATACTCCCATTTCATCACTTATAATAAAGTCTTGTTAAAGAAACGTTCAATTTCAGACAATTACTTGAATACTTTCCAAGTACCTAAATGCTATTTTATGGATGAAAATACGAGAATTTATAAATTCGATCCATGCAGGAGCATCATTTCCAAGCTCTTCAATTCTAATTGGTGCTCTTCCTTATCTAATGTTTGTAAAAAAACATTTCCAGTAGTTAGCCTGGGACAATTAATTTGTGAAAGTGAATATATATCCGAAGATGAGCCATTCCCCAAATCTGGTCAAATTCTAGTCGTTCATGAGGAATCTTTAGTCATGAGATTGGCTAAACCCTATTTGGGTACTGGAGGAGCAACTGTTCATAGTCATTATGGGGAGATTATTTACGAAGGAGATACATTGATAACTTTGTTATATGAAAGATTAACAACCGATGATATAATTCAAGGTCTTCCTAAAATTGAACAATTGTCAGAAGCCCGTTCGACTAATTCAATATCAAAAAATCTCAAAAAAAATGTTCAAAATTGGAACAGAGACATGGCAAAATTTCTTGGAAAACTTTGGGGGTCATTCATCAGTGCTAGGATAACTACGGAACAAAGAATTTCCTCCAATTAAAAAAAAAATTAGAATAATTTCTATTGTATGCAGTTACAGGATCAATACCTTTGAGGATTGATAAGCAAATGAAATGAATCATTCCGACGTTGCGAAACTGTATAACTGGCAGTTTTGTTACAAGGAGCTCAATTTTATAACTGTTGTTCCTTATTTATAATAAGGGAATTGCCTTTTTTCCAGAATCAATTAAACTTGTAAAGCTTCAGTATATCCCTCAAAACACCTTTTAAAATACTCCGCGGAACGATTTGATCAAATAACCCATGATGAAATAAATACTCAGCCGTCTGGAAATCCTCATCTTCTATTGTCAGATTTAATGTCTGTTCAATTACTCTTCTACCTGCAAATGCAATGTACGCTTTAGGTTCGGCAATAATTATATTTGGCAACATGCCAAAACTAGCAGTCACTCCACCTGTTGTGGGGGATGTTAGAATCGATATATAGAACAACTTTTTCTTGCGCTGATAAATATTCAGCGCAGAAGCTATTTTACCCATTTGCATTAAACTGAAACTTCCCTCTTGCATGCGTGCTCCGCCAGAAGCACACACCGTAATTAATGGAAGAGATTCCTTGATAGCGTACTCGATCAGACGGGTCATTTTCTCACCTACTACCGAGCCCATACTACCTCCCATAAACTGAAAATCCATAACTCCGATTGCGATAGGAATACCATTTAATCGACCTATGCCTGTTTGAATGGCGTCGGTTAAACCTGTGTCTATTTGATAGGAAGTGACATGATCCATATAAGGTTTTTCCTCTCTATCTAAACCTGTGTCTATTTGATGGGAAGTGCCATGATCCATATCATGTTTTTCCTCTCTATCTAAACCTGTGTCTATTTGAGAGACAGTGACATGATCCATATCAGGTTTTTCCTCTCTATCTAAACTTGTGTCTATTTGAGAGACAGTGACATGATCCATATCATGTTTTTCCTCTCTATCTAAACCTGTGTCTATTTGATGGGAAGTGCCATGATCCATATCAGGTTTTTCCTCTCTATCTAAACCTGTGTCTATTTGATGGGAAGTGCCATGATCCATATCAGGTTTTTCCTCTCTATCCAGTTCCTCCTTTCCCTTTTTTATCTCTTCACGAAGCTTCTGAAGAAGCTTTTGAATTTGAAAAGCAAGCCTTCTTTCTTCAATAGGGTCTTCACAAGGCGTAATCATATACTCGTCCAAGTCATCCCATTCAGGGGAATAATCTTGAGGAAGATTCTCCTCTTGTTCAAGAACCTCCTGTTCAAGGACCTCTTCTTCAGGAACCTCTTCTTCAGGAACCTCCTCTTCAGGTTGCTCCTCTAACAACCAATTTACCCACTGATTTACCCACTGAATAGTATCTTCTGAAAAGTCAGAATTCTCTAAGATCCAATTTAACCACTGATTTAACCGCTGAACATAATTTTCAAAAAAGTCAGAGTTTGAAACTTTAATATACTCTTCTTGAATATGCTCTTCAATATATTTTTCCCAAGTCCGCAGAGCCTTAGGCTCGTCCCAAAACTGTTCAGAAAAAGGATCCTCAGGAACCTCCTCTTTAAGAACCTCTTCTTCAGAGGCCTCCTGTTCAGGAACTTCCTTTTCAGTCTCTGAAGAAAAAGGATCCTTTGTTTTTGGAAACAATTTTTGATAAGGAGAATCCATCACCAAAGTTTTTATCTTTCCATACAAAAGTATTTCTTGAAATTCATCTTTGAGAGATTCAACTTCAAAAGATTCTAGATCCGTTTTTTCCAAGATAGATATATGGCGTTTTAACCCATTTTTAATAAAATCTATTAGTATTTGCCTAATATATACACGATATAGCTTTTTCAAGAAATTGAAAGAGCCTTCCTTAATGTCCAGGTTCCACTCTTTAATTTCATTCAAAAAAATTTTATCTTCTAGAAAATTTTTAATGGAAGACTTATCTTCCATCAAATTTTCTAGATATTTTATCTCTTTCATCAAACTTTTGATAATAGAAGACTCATCTTCCATTAAATTTTCTAGGTATTCTTCTATACCTTCCATCAAACTTTTAATGGGTGACTCCTCTTTCATTATCTCTTCGATGATTTCTTCCTTAAGTAGAAATTCCTGAATTTGTGGTAAAAATTCCCACATCAAAAATGAATAATATACCCAAAAATTCCATGAATAATCTATCCAAGATTTTGAATCTTTCCGATTTATCTGCCAGGGAATCTCAATTTTGTCTCCAGTTTTAAAATTTTCAAAATCGGAAAAGACATCTATAGTGGATATATTTTCATCCATAGGATACCAAGTGCCCTGATCAACTAAAAGCTCAATCCTGTCTGAACTACTCATTTGCATAGGAAAGCCGCAATCTTGAACAACTTAGAGATCCTTTTGAAGAGCACGAAGACTAGTTGAAAGAAAGGCCTTCCCTACCGGGAAGGCCTTTCTTTGATAATAACAATGAGGAGGAAAAGAACAAAAATTATTTTCCCCCTCTATCTGGAACTTTGGGTGGTTCTCGGAAGAAAATAGCAAAAAAGATTATCCCTAAGGTCGATACCAAAAGGAATGTATAAACCAATGCTTCCATAGATTCGATCGTAGTTTACAATTATGGAGATAGCTTTCGTACTAATTACGACATTAAAAAAAAAAAAAAAGATAAGAAAGAAAGATAAGAAATCAAAAGATTTTGATTCTTAGTGAGAATGAATATTTGGTTTAATTTCTCAATATTGATTAAAGATCGGAGCAATGTCATATTACACAACTTGTCTTTTAGTAGTCGGATCCCCCAGTTTTTGGAACGCCCCAAATTCTACTTGAGCATCCAAATCCGGATCAATACCAGCAAAAACATCTCTGAATAGGGTTCTAGCACCATGCCAAATGTGCCCAAAAAAGAAAAGAAGAGCAAATGTAGCATGTCCAAAAGTAAACCAACCCCTTGGACTACTACGAAAGACACCATCGGATTTCAAAGTAGCGCGATCTAATTCAAAAATTTCACCTAATTGAGCGCGTCTAGCATATTTTTTAACTATAGCGGGATCACCAAAACTGACCCCGTCAAGTTCACCCCCATAGAACTCAACAGTTACGCCTACTTGTTCAACACTATACTTTGATTCTGCTCTCCTAAAAGGAACATCAGCTTTCACAATTCCTTCTTCATCAACTAGAACAACTGGAAATGTTTCGAAAAAGGTAGGCATACGACGTACAAAAAGTTCATGTCCCTCTTTATCTTTGAAGATGGGGTGTCCTAACCAACCAACAGCTATTCCATCCCCATTGTCCATGGCACCTGCCCTGAATAATCCCCCTTTAGCTGGATTATTCCCAATATAATCATAAAAAGCGAGTTTATCAGGAATTTTTGACCAAGCTTCTGATAGACTGAGATTTTCAGCCAGACCGGCACGAACTCGTCGATCTATTTCTTGTTGGAAGTATCCCTGATCCCACTGATAACGAGTGGGGCCAAATAATTCGATCGGAGTTGTTGCGGAGCCATACCACATGGTTCCAGCGACAATGAAAGCTGCAAAAAACACAGCAGCAATACTGCTGGATAGGACAGTTTCAATATTCCCCATACGCAATCCTTTGTATAAACGTTGGGGAGGACGAACACTAAGATGGAATAGACCTGCTAATATACCCAATATACCTGCTGCAATATGATGAGAAGCTATTCCTCCCGGAACAAAAGGATCAAAACCTTCAGCCCCCCACGCTGGATTTACAGGTTGTATTTTTCCAGTTAGCCCATAAGGATCAGACACCCATATTCCAGGACCATACAAACCCGTTACATGAAATGCTCCGAATCCGAAGCAAGCTGCTCCTGAGAGGAATAAATGAATTCCAAAGATCTTGGGCAAATCTAAAGAAGGTTTTCCCGTACGTTCATCAACGAATATGTCTAGATCCCAATATACCCAATGCCAGATAGCTGCTAAAAAGCACAAGCCAGAAAACACAAAGAGTCATACAAAACAAAATTGGGTTAATTACAGGGACTATTCTATATATATCTATATAGATATATATAGATATATATAGAATAAAAATAGAATAAAACTCTTGCACCATTACATAATTGGTTCTGGATCAAGTGAATTTTTTTTTTTTACAAAAAGGGAATCAAGACAATTTTTTTTAATTATCGAAAACTTACAGCAGCTTGCCAAGCAAAGGCTAAGAGAAAAAAGAACACAGGGATAACTGGCATTACATCAACAATTGGATCGAAAATTGCATAAGCTTCGGGTAATTTAGCAAAAAAGGGAGTATTCAAATGAAAGGCGGCACCGTCTAGACAAATATTGAGCATAACTGGCATTTTGATTCTCCAATGAATAAAAATGATGTAAAGCCCCATCCAAAAGTCTTTTGCCAATCAATCAAAGCTTAGGGTTTGCTTTCTTCGTCGTCATTTCTGTCTTCTTCTTCTTCGTCTAATTCGGACGTTTTGGCATCGATTGCATCTTCACTGTACATCGTCAAGATACTGGTTTTTTTATTTTTTTTGTTTTCTTTCCAAGTGGAAGTTTTTTTAGAAGTTTTTTTGGCATTATATTTTGCCAATAATCTTGCTCTTTTGTTCCCCCCTTGTGTTTCCCCCCCCAATTCTTGAATGGCTTCTTCAACCAATTCAAAAGGTTGTATGAGTACGTCTTTTTCAAAAATTTCTTCGTTGAACCTTTTAGAGAATATAGGATTTGGAGTGTTCCCACCAAAACAAAATAGAAAAAAGTACCCAAAGAAAAGAATCTTGAAAGTTTCTCTTATATATTTTTTTGATGCGGTATATTTGCTTCCCAATAATGATGAATCACGTTCTATGCGCAAGCAAAAAAATTTTGCCAACTTTATGAAGAAAATCTGTCCACTTAACCAACCAACGAAAAGACTTATGAGAAATACGAAATTCTCGGTGTATCTAAACCATAATAAATTGATTAATCTTGTAAAGACAGAGTCTGAAAAAAATAATGTGAGATTCAATAATTGAAGAACTATTCCGATTAATAATAAACTTATACGATTAGGAGATCGATCCTCTATACACTTATAGATAATGACGTACACGATTGGTATAGTGATAAAAATCATCGTGTGAGGTTTTAAAAACGCTCCATAGATAGGAGCGCAATAAATGGATAAAAAGACTACTGCCTGCCCGAGAAGAGAACCACTGAAAATTACTTGGCTTTCGCGCAAGCGCAAGCTATTTTTTTGTCCAAGATATTTCCTCTGGAACTCGCTTCTTTTTCTTTCGTCGTGTTCCAAAAGAAATGACCTCGTGAAGTATATTTGAGGGAAACTAAGCGGTAATGTAGAAAGAAACCCGTAAAATACCCCAAACAACAAAACACAATTATATGTCTGTAGCCACGCGGATGTAAACGTCACAAATGTCACAAATGTGTTGATTAATGTTTTTTGCATTATTGGAACCTCCTCTATAACATAGAGGTAATAAAATTACCTTTATCCGTACCATCATGGTACAAGATAAAAGAAAAGGGAAAGAGGGATAGTATAATCTTTCTAAAAGAACCTTAGTTATTTATTTTAAACTTTTTATAAATTTTTGTCAAGTTGACTTTATGTCAAGTCCATGCTAACATAAATCCAGCTCAATCCAATATCAACATGATCAAAATCTAAAAGAACCCTAATCATTAATCATTTTAAATTTTTTATAAATTTATGTCAAGTTGACTTTATGTCAAGTCCATGCTAACATAAATCCAGCTCTACCTAATATCAACATGATCCATCGGTAATTTTTATGTCAATTTCTGACATTGGTGAAAAGGTAATTAGTTATAGAACCCCCGATATATCTATATATATCTATATAGATATAGATATATTATAAATATACAGAATAGAACGAGCAGTTACTTCAGAAGAGAGAAAAGTGAGAGATCAAATGTTTTGTTGATCCACTAGTAACATGCTATTACTGATTAATAGGTGGACTTTGTCCCTATTGGGATTGTAGTTCAATTGGTTAGAGTACCGCCCTGTCAAGACGGAAGTTGCGGGTTCGAGCCCCGTCAGTCCCGGTCCGATGAGTTGATCAATTCTTCATTCGATTTCCAGAGAATTGGAAAAAAGTAAATTTGGGTAGACTGAGATGGAAAAACTAGAGATTTAGTAAATTTATTAGAAATTTAATGTATTTATCCATATCTACAGAATCCACCAAGTCTAGAATTCATTGGTGAATTCTGTTACCATTATAATAAGAACATCTTTATCCGTAATAAATCCTCTTCTCTTCTTGAAGAGCCTAATTTTTTTTGCTAAAAACCTATTTGCTTCATTGAATCTCTGATTCTTACGAATAGAGATTTGTAATAAGATAGATCTATTTTAAGGTCACAGAAGAGGTCTCTTTGAGATCATTCCAAATGATCTCTAGTATATACTCATCTTCAATTCTTCCCCAGAAATGAAATATGGGTACTATTTCATTCAGACTTACTAGTACCTCTTTTTCATGACCAAAATACCGTGGATTTATAATCCAAACACTAAAAAGTTTTACACTCAAAAGATTCTTCTTATTAATTTTGTGAATATTCTCCTCTCTCCTCCAAAAAAAACCAGATTGAGATCTGAGAAAGCGCTCTGAATTCCATTTTAATGGTAGAACGTAAGTATTAAAGTACTGAGTCCTAGGTTAAAATCCTAGGAAGCATTATTCTATTCCTAGTCATCATATTATTGACTGAATTGGTTCATATTGAGCATCTAAGGCTGAATGGTCAAAGCGCCCAACTCATAATGGGGAAGTCACGGGTTCAATTCCTGCTGGATGCATGATGCACATATCTTTTTTTTTCACTTTCCTTGAAAGAAACTTTTAGACAGAAGAATATCAAACAGCGAGCGAGACTATCGAGATTAGGTTAAGTATATTGGATTAATTAGGTCCGTACCGGTCTTCTTATTCCTAATCATATGTATAACTTATACATATGATATATTCATACCGTTTGATTGGGGAGTAATAATATAATAAATATTGATGGGTGGATATAGGCATTTGTATTTATATGTAAAAGATAGGAAAGTATGTAAAAGATAGGAAAGGAGAAATATTTATGGATGAGGTTCAATATTTAGATCTGGTACTTACAGAGAAAAGTATTCGTCTATTAGAAAAGAATCAATATACTTTGAATGTGGATTCGGGATCGACCAAAACAAGGATCAAAAATTGGATTGAACTTTTCTTCAATGTTAGAGTAATAGCGATAAATAGTTATCGACCCCCGGAAAAGAGGGGGAAGATAGGGCGAATAATGAGGCGTCGAATGCGTTCTAGACGTATGATTATTACACTAAAACCAGGTTATTCTATTCCACTTTTTCCGCAGGAATGAAACTTATTCAATTCAATTAATTAATAATATGACCACCCGTTCGTACAGAACTTTTACTCCAGGTACACGTAATAGATCTCTATCAGGTTTCAATGAGAGAGTTCAGTCTCATCCACAGAAGAAATTGACCTCTGGACAGCATCATTGTGGTAAAGGCCGTAATAACAGAGGAATTATTACCACAAGACATAGAGGAGGAGGTCACAAACGTCTATATCGTAAAATTGATTTTTGTTTTGTATGACTCTTTGGTAGTACTTCAAGATCCTTCACGCGTTCAAGGTCTTTTATTATTCTTAGCATCTGTTATTTTGGCACAGATATTTCTAGTTCTTAAGAAGAAACAATTTGAGAAAGTTCAATTGGCCGAGATGAATTTTTAGGTCCATAAATTCAAATTGAATGCGACCTAAAGCGGACTGAAAGATTCAAATCTCTGTCTTATTAATGGCTAATACAAACAATTTGTATAATCAAATGATGCCTCCTCGGAGATGGAGGGCCTTTCATTCGCCTTTTCCCTCTGTTAAATAAATAAATATATATATTTATTTATTTATATATTTATATTTATGTGCATCTTGCACAAGGATTGACTCTGGAACAGACTTGCCGAACGGTCCCCTAGTCATGTGCTACATTGTATATTCTATACATGTCATCTTCTTATTTTTATTTTTGATTTTCATCCGTCATAGTTAAGAGAGACGATTAAAACAAGAATAGAAGTAAGGAAAGAATTAAGCAATCTTTCCTTACTATTCTCCCTGCCTGATCTTATCTCTCATCCTACTCCTTAAAAAGGTCAAAATAGATTTTCCGCTATCTTGTCTCGTCGAGGTAAGAGGAACTTATTAATTTCCCAATTCCGTTCATCCACGTTCTACTGAACGAACTTTTGAGAAAAGTAGGAGCAGACGAGTAAAGGGCAATATTTCTCATGGAGAAAATGGGGGCCTACTTTGCACAGCAAACGTTTGAATAAGAGGCTTCTAATAAAAATAAAGAAAAAAAGGTTTTTTTTTCTTTTGGCTTGGCCGTAAAAAATAAAATTGTCTATTCTTTGCATATTCGGATCGGACGGATTTTAGTTCAGACTTTTACTTACATAAAAACATGTGAGATTTGTAGAATCTCATTTTGGAGAAATGAACAAATATGGAGTAATAAATATTATGCAGAAGAATCTGTTAATGGATTTCTGCTCGGAGGAACATTCAAACTGGGTCGATCCAATTCTTTGATAATACATATCAGAGGCAGAAGAATAAATGGGCTCATCATCATTACTATAAAAATGGGAGTAAATAAAAAAATTGTGGGATTTGTATGAAACTTCTAGTTTTCAATCCCGGAAGAGATTTAAAAAAGAAAGATAAGACCTTACCCCTCTTTGAACTCAAAGAAGGGTAAGGTCTTATCTTTCTTTTTGAGTTTTCGTTTTCGCGTATACAGTATTCCTCATAGATATGAAGTGCATTTCATTACTATAGGGATGACCCTAATCCGGAATAGGAACCGTAGAAAAAGAGACCTAGTAAACCAATCACGATAATACCAGTTAAAGTACCTATCAACCAAAGAGGGATCCTTCCAGTGGTATCGGCCATTTCTCTTACTCCCTTTTACATCACATTTTCTTAAGTAGTCATGCTCAAGACATAAACAATCATAGATTTGAGTATTAGATCTCCCCAAATAGGGTTATAAAGAAGATTTTCACTGTTCCTAATTAAAAAAGTAATTAGAGAATAGAACAGCAAGTACAAAAATGAGTAACAGCCCCCAGTAGAGGCTGGTACGATTCAATTCAACATTTTGTTCGTTCGGGTTTGATTGTGTCATAGCTCCGTGATTTAGTTTATATAGAAGTTATCGCTGGATGAATTGCATTGCTGATATGGATCCCAGGAAAAAAACTGTAGGTACAGCTAGTCCGTGAACGGCCAACCATCTAACTGTAAAAATTGGATAGGTTCTATCTATAGTCATTAGTACCTCCTAAAAAGATTTAGTAAATTCATCAAGTTGCTCCAATGAATCGAAACGGCCAGTTACTAATGGAACCTCTTGTCGGCTTTCTGTGAAATACTCATTCGGCCGGGGGCTCCCGAATACATCATAAGCCAAACCTGTGCTGACAAATAACCAACCTGCAATGAATAAGGAAGGTATAGTAATACTATGGATAACCCAGTATCGAATACTGGTAATAATGTCAGCAAAAGCGCGTTCTCCCGTATTCCCAGACATACTAAGCTCCATATATTATTGTAAAGTCAAGGGGGAATTAATCCCATGAAAGATAGAGATCAGGAAATGGAAAACTACTGATATCTTCTCTAATCCTCGTTTGATTGTCAATATTATACCAAAGGTATATTTGAAGTATACTGAACCAGTATAGCTAGCCTTATGCTAACACAGCAATAAAATTTTGCTAAAAATCGAAAGGGAACGTAATAGAACGATTCTACTCCTTCCAGTTCTTCCTGCTCAGTTGGATCAACTGAATCAATCTCTTTTATTTCTTTCCACTGGATAGAAATGGGAGAATCCCACATGTTTTATTATAGATTCCGGGGGAACTCTATCTCAATATTGTAACAATTGGACACATAGATGATGGGCAAATCATTTGAATTTCAGCAGCAATCATTGTAATGGCTGCTGCCCTACAGGTGGCTGTATAACTAAATATATGTATGTCACTTCAAGAGGAAGGGCAAGGCGTAAGGAGTATCATTATCAATACAACTCCAGAATATTCTTCTACCTTTTTTTTTCTCTATTTCATTCGGACATTATGTTCGTGTAGATGATCCTAGTCAGTTGCATGAGAAGAGGATCATTGGTGCTACTGTATGGTGCACTTCCATCCAATAGCGCCGTGGGTGAAGTTATGCCATAACTTAATGATTTAATAACATAGCGCTTTGGATGTGGATGACCAAATGTTACTTATCTGCTAGATAAAAATAACCCAGCAAAACATAATACAAACAATTAACCCAATATCGTGACATCGTGATATCGTGACACTTCGGCTGAGCCTTCCCTTTGGGCCTTAGGTGTCGCAATATCGTGACGTCGCGATATCGCGACACCCTCGGCCGAAGCTTCCTTCGGGCCTTAGGTGTCAGATATCGCGACGTCACTATATCGCGACACCCTCGGCCGAAAGGGAAGGCTCGACCGAAGTGTCTCGATATCGCGACACTTTGGCATTTTGCGCTTTAAACAGACTTGCGACTAGTCAAGGCGGATTCGACCAATTAAAAGCAGACACATGGTGTCATTGCATACTTCAAAGCAATAAGGTATGGCCGCCACGTGGTGTCACTGCATACCCCTTTTTGAAGAGACCCCGTGGGTCTGAAGAACGGCGGACTTCACCGACTGCATTAATGAGACGAGCAGTTTCAACAATAAGTCCGGTCCGAGGCCATGCCTCATAACTACTGATGTGATTTCCTAGCGATAATATCTGTGCGAGCCATGTCTCATAATCATCTGACAACGGTCAAACCTCAGCGGCCCCTGCGGACTTAGGGTTTTGATGTTAATGTTTCAGAGGCGAAATCCTCTATAAAAACTAGCTCAATGCAATGTAAAGAACACCAGGAAGCATCTTCGAAACACAACGAAGTGCTGTTGAACTCGATACCTGACTACATCAGTTTGGATTTCTCCTTCTTCACATCCAGAATCTCTTGCAAAGAGAGGTTGGTGGGTGGTTTTCCAGAAGTTTGATAGAAGATTGGCCGACGGTTTTAATGATAGTGGACGTCGGGTGATGTTTTCGGACCTGCACACATTTAATCAACCTTTTATATGCTTTTCATTGCAGCACTACGTCCTACGTTCTGTCATTTTTAGTGCTTAGTCTGATCAAACGTGCATGTCATTTACGTTCGTTCTGTGCACTGTTTTTAATGATCTTAGACATACATCTTTCACTTGTTTCGAGAAGTAAATGTTTCATGTTAACACAGGTGCTACTAAACGGTTTTGTTGTTTCTGTGAACGCAGGATAAGCAGCAGCGAACAGGACTCATTAACATCAGCGGCGGCAGTACGTTTTGCCCGCCCACTTTGCATGTGGGCATGCGGATAGAAGAAGATTATTAACCATGACTGTAACCGAGAATATGTCACTGAGGAGACTTATTGTAACCAAGTCAGAATCTTATTAATAAAAAGGGTTGTGCTCCTGCTTTTTAATTTGATTATATCGGTGTCATTTCATGCATCCATTTGGTTCTGCTTTCATTGCATCTTAGTATTTATTCTTTTCGGAATCTCATGCTTTCAGTGGCGATCACGGTGGGACCATTCCCTGATTTTTTTTAAAATCATAGAAACTAATCAGATTTGTTGTGTTTTGTGCTTAACAGGTACCTTTCTTAAGCCAGAGGTCAGAAACAGCAAGTCCGGGAAGAGAAGAGGGAACGGTTTCTAACTGTTTATGTCATTTTCTACTGTAATATTTCTGTTTATTTTATTTGTTTATATTTTTTTAGTTGTAATATTTCTGCTGTAATATTGCTGTAATATTTCTGTTTAAAAAAAAAAAAAAAAAATTTTAAATTTCTACTTGCTGTTTTTCGGTTTGTAGTGTTTGTATGGCATAGGGAAAGGTTTCTTTTTCGCTGCTTGTTTCATTTTTAAAAAAATAAAATGAACTCCACACACTTCACGTGGTAAATTTGAACCAAG
>JAQPPZ010004113.1:0-82275 GCA_028583015.1 Wollemia nobilis
TGGTGAAGTTAGGAGATTGAAGATATCCATTGTTGGATTGAAAAACTTCATAGTTGAAGAATAGACCATAGAAGCCTTGAAGAAGAAGCCACAAAATTCTTGATACTTAAAAGGCCATAGAAGCCTTGATACTAAAAAAGGCCATAGAAGCCTTGATACTAGAAAGACCACATAAGCCTTGGTACTAAAAAGGCCATAAAAGCCTTGATACTAAAAAATACCACAAAAGCGTTGATCTTGAAGAAGAATTCAAAGAGAATATTTGATTTAGAAGTAAATTAAAGATTTTAGTACTAATAATTTGTTGCAAGGAAAGAAGATTTAGTGATTTAGTAAACTTACTACAAGAAACTTAGGAAGGGTGTCTTATTCAGAATAAATTCAACACCTAAAACAAAATCGAAGAGATTAGGAGAAGATCTCATTGAAAAACTTCTAGTCTTTGAAGAAGAAGAAGAAGAATAAGAAGGAATAGGTGAGTCTTGCTCGAATCTATAAGTAGAAAATTTAGAGATCTAGAAGAAGATATCACCACCAACACTTTTAGGAGTAGAAGGTTGAAGAGAATATCTCAAGGAAGAACATTAGAAGTTGAAGGATCAAAGAACTTGGGAAGGTCTCATCGAGCATCCATAAGAATGCTAAGATATCTTTACTAAAGAAATTCTCAAAGAAGAACTCATTGGAGAAATCCACTACCAAGGAGAAGCCCCTGATAGTGAAGGACTTGGGGCAATTGTCACCATATGACAACAAGCCCAAAAGAAGAAACATTTGGCAAGGAGTGCCAAATTTGTGAAGAATAATTTGGAAAGGAGTGCCAAATCCATAAAGAAGAATTTGGCAAGGACTGCCAAATTTGTGAAGGATAATTTGGCAAGGAGTGCCAAATCCCATAAGAATATCTTTCTTGAAGTCATAATTTGATAAGAAGACTTGAAGATAGAAAAATCTCACCAAGTCTTGGAGATTTGAAGATTACATCTCATAGCAAGAAGACACCACTTCAAAGACAAAGAATTATCCAAATATATATAAAAATAAGGAGAACACAAGAGGAGTACAAGGCACCATATCCTAGGCTCATGAAAGAAAGTTTAAGATCATAATTTGGTGAAGGAGTTGTTCATGACAGTCTAAAAAGAGATGCAAGATCATCCTACTCAAAGAAGCAACTTGGTGATCCTATACACCAATATCTACATCCTCTATAGAAGTGGCAAAATATCTACATAAAATTTCAAAAGGTAAAAACATTTTGGTGCAAGTAGATTCATTAATTGGATTACTTATCATATTTGTTAAAGCACTTGAATTTGGATTAAAGTTGCAAGAAGAAATTTGGATTACAGTATTCAAAACTGCAAAAGAGAAAAGTTCCTTTTAAGGTTCATTTGCACATTAATATTTTATTAGATTTCATATTTCATCTATCTATAAACTACCTATCATCTACTTTGGAAAGAAAAATAAGACTAAGTCCTACAATTGATTGTACTGAATTTGTAGACAAATTACTAAAGGTTCATTTTAGATTATTCTTGATTAGTTGCAGTAAATTGTTAAAGTGAATTATTTTGAGAGTTAACTAGAGTTATAATGTGAAATTATTAGCACATTAAAATGTGGAATACTATCATTTTTATTTTCACTATTCTATTGCTCTCAAAATATTAGCTTGTATGTTCTTGAAAAAGGGCACAAAACCATATTTTCTAAAAGTGTCTAAAGACACTATTTATGCACAAAAATATACAACATACTGAGGCCAAGGGAATATATCAAATCAAGATAGATTCCTCCAAGGAAAGGAAAATAAAACCACCATCAAAATCAACTTGTATTTAAGGTGCACTAAGGGTTTTATCAAAATAATAAGTGTACATTTTTTCTACTTCAAAAGAGTGCAAGTTATTAGCTTGGTTTTATTAATCTATACAATCTAGAAGGAGATATTCATCCCTTTATATTGGTGCAAAATTTATCTAATACAAGCACCATTCTTGTCCATTCAAGAAGGACAAAAGGTCTCTTAATACAAGATAGAAAACAATCATCATCCAAGAAGGTACAAGGGCAGGTTTCAAGAAAGAAGCGAAAGCTGCCATTGCTCCACATCAAGGTCTCCAAAATCAAGTACTCATATGCAATATCAAACCCCACATAAGGCTATTATCAAACTAAATTTACATATACAAAAAGGGAGCTCATCTACAAAGAGAAGGCATCAAAATCTATCTCTAGCAATGTGGGATGGACAACATAACAAGAGGATATCTACACTACAAAGAAGCACAAAAATAAGCATGTTGAAGTCATAGAAAACAAGGAGAAAATGTGCTACATTCAAGGTATTAATATTGGAGGAGATCATCCACAAAAGGAAGCACCAATATCACTTTCAAAATTTCCATTCGAAGCTCCATAGTGCCTCATAAAATCACTTGCAAAAGAAAATATTGCTTATTGTCCAAGAAATGAAGTAAGCTAAGGACATGCATATGAAAGGAGTTATAATATATTCTTGGAAGCATTATAGCAAAGGTCTTTATGCAAATATTTGGAATACCACTTGGAATAAACTTTTTAATGTGCTATTCCATCTCTCAACACTTAAGAAACCTCACATAGGAGTTACAAGGAATATTAAGGAGGTGGTACCACTTGTTATCTTCCACAAGCCTCATACAAGTGCCCACATGAGTTATTATACATTACAAGTGACCAATAAGTGTTAGACAAGGAATTTGGTACATTACAAAAGGAGGGAGAACTCATATATAACATGTGTGATAATTGTCACAAAATTAAATATCTCTCTTCCATAAAAAGGTGCTCAAGTCCAAAGTGGCAAGGAAGAAAAGCACAGTCAAAGCAAACAACATGATAGCAATGGCAACAAGTGAGTCTAAAGTGACATGATAGTAACATGGTATCATCTTGGCTATATCACGGTAGTAGTTTTGTAGGTACATGATCGTGGATTGGCAACAAACTGAAATAACAATTCGAGAGCAATTCAGAGTATCCAAAAGTAGTGAAGAACATTAAACTTGGTCAAATGGGTCAAGGAAGCATTAAAGTGAGTGTTGAAGCAAATAGCAAGTGGAAGAATCTTCCATTACTCACAGTACCCAAGAAGGAGAGTCTATTGTTGATTTCATAAAGGTACAATTTCCCATCTAATTTGCTTTCCTTAAAAAGGGAGTTATAAGGTTATATTATAAGGTTGAATTATTGAAAGGAATCAATCTTCATTTGAAAGCAAAAGTTAGGAAAATTAAATATCAAAATTGAATAATATTTGTAAAGCATAACCTAGGATAAATAAGGGATACTACTTGGAATTAATCCATTTAAAGTTTTCAAATATTAATTTATTTTAATTTTCCAAATTTGGGAGTCATAAGGGATACAACTCCAAACTAGGTTATTGTAAATTAGAAATAATCCAAAGGATATAAAAAGAGGTCATTAAGATTTTTATTAAGGTTGGAAAATTCTAATATTATTATCTCAAAAACTTCTCAAAATGGATAAAATAAATCCAATATTAAAACCTCTTCAAAATTGAAAAGTTCTTAGTTCAATAGGAGTAATAAGGTGTTAAGAAGTTGATTTTTGTTATTTAAAAAATTTGTAAAGAATCAACCAATATTGAACTATATTTTTTACAAAAGCATTATATTATATTCCAAAAATCTCTAGGGAGTCATAAGGAATTCTACAAAACTTGATAATAATAATAATATCTTTAAAATATTATCAAGTTGGGAAGATAAAACCTAAAAATTAGGTATTCATACTCTCATTACTAGGGAGACATAAGGAAGTCTACAAATCTAATGATTAATAAAGGTTTTATCAAATCAAGCTTATATACTTCAATAAGGGATAGTATATCCTAATTTTGGGAGATATAAGGATGTTTACTTCTCAAAATATCTATGAGAATAATTGCTTCAAAAAAGAAAAATCCAATGTCATAAAACTTGGGATCATGAATCTTATCAGGAAATCGGAAGGGAGATTAGATCTAACTTCAAAAGTAATCCACACTGAAACCTTAGAAGATAATTTTGATACTATGGAATGCTATCTTCAAGCCCATATCAATGAAGCAATTGATAATGGAAAAAGTG
Organism: Wollemia nobilis; assembly: GCA_028583015.1. Classification (NCBI taxonomy): domain Eukaryota; kingdom Viridiplantae; phylum Streptophyta; class Pinopsida; order Araucariales; family Araucariaceae; genus Wollemia; species Wollemia nobilis. The sequence goes on from JAQPPZ010004113.1 coordinate 4,143, forward strand.
ACATTTCATTTTTGTTAGATTTTGTGAGCATATTATACATTATTGGAAATATGAGAAAGTTTTGTTGTCATTGATGTCAAGAAGTCAGCACTAGTGAGTGTCAGTTTCAATGAGCAGCATCAGTTTTAGGTTCCGTAATCAAGTGCAAAAGAAATTTTCCTTCCAAGTGGTCAGATGAGGTTTAAAGGGCAAAAGGAAGGCCCAAGCAAAATAATATTATAATAATTTATTATAATATTAAATGTGCAAGAGATTTAATTAATTATAAATTAATAATAATAGTTTTATTATAATTTAATTTATAAATTATTTAATTAACTTGTAAAGTTATTAAGTTAATTATAATTTTATTATATATTAATTTTTAGGTTAATTAAACTAGCCCTAAGCATAGGGTTATAAAATTAATAATTCATTTTTTTTTAATTATTTTTGATGTAATTGAAGGTATAGCCCAATGCATATAAATGAGGGAAAGGCCTTGGTAAATAAATCATCCATGATAAAAGTTTAATGGTGTGTTTCGTATGCAAAGCAAAGGATCGATTGTGTGTTTTTAAAGGCTTATAGAGGCAATGAAAAGGACAAGGAGGAGAAGCTTTTGGTTTACATTCCAATGTATGATGTAGCACAACCAGTAGCAAGGAAGATGTCAAGTCGTTGGTAAGCATGAGGTGCAGGGATCAAATCCCATGGTTTTACATTTTGTGAAGTAAAGGATTTTTTGGTTTACACGTTCGAAGGAAGCAAAGGATAAGGTGAACATTGTGCACCTTTGGTTCCATGAGGGCTTTTAAACCAAGTGGTAGATGTGGTAGGCACTAAGGTTCTTGGAGGGGTGAGGTTAGCTGTTCGAAACCCGTCGAAAGTATTTTTCTAGGCTAAATAAGGTATGCGCTAATTTTTGTCTTACTAAGGTTGTAATTTCGGAGGTTAATTTATTGTGAAAAATAAAGGTCGGTTAAATTTTTTGAGGGAGATATAAGGGTACTAAAAATTAAATATTTGATTTTAATTTTTTGGTTATTAGAGTTTATGAATTTGGAGATTATAAGGTGTATAAGGACTTTGCTATACTTATTTTTTAAGTGTAGTGTTATGGTGAAATTATTCAATTGAATATTGTGAGTTTTGAGATTACAAGGTGTACAAAAGGATTTGTTATTTTGTGTGAAAAATAATATTTGAGAAAATTATTTTATGGAGATCTTGAGAGAGGTTGTGGTAACCTAACCCTAGTGTTGGTAAAGAAAAATATGATTGAGGTTAAGATAGTTTTTGAAGACATATCTCCATAAAAATAAAAGGTATGGGTAAATCTTTCTTGTGAGAAAATTATTGTTGGATTGGATTTTATGAATGCTAAGTTGGAGTGAAAATGATTTTTTGGTAGGCATTGTTGAGTTTGATTGTTAAAGATTTTTCTGAGAAGATTTGATGATAAAAACCTTGTTTGATAAACATTGTTAGAAATATTGAGTAATCTTTCATATGCTTGAACTAGAGTTTAAGAAATAACATGAGTATCATTGTTATGTGAAGTTGAGAACTATATTGAACTAGATTTTATAAAATATCATGAGTATCATTGTAATGTGAGATTTTTTGATAAACATTATTGGAAATAATTGAGTAAGCATTCATATGCTTGGACTAGGGTTTGAAAACAAGGAGTGTTTCATTGAGTGATTGATTGAGTGGAGTTGATTGAGCCTATTCAAGTGAAGTGTTGAAGTGATAGTTCAAATTATGTGAAATAAATTATTCTATATCCTAAATTGATTTGATAAGGAGGTTGAAAGTGATTGAGTGTTTGTGAGTGTGAAACATATTGAGTCTCTAACAATTCTCTATATGTTTCAGTGGTAAAATGAAAAAGTGAAAGTGATTGATTTTTTATGAGTGTGAAGCATATTAAGTCTCTAACAATTCTCTATATGTTTCTATGGTAAAAAGAGAGATACGGTGAAAGTGATTGACCATTGTTGTGAGTGTGAAATATATTGAGTCTCTAACAATTATCTATATGTTTCTATGGTAAAAAGAGAGAGAGAGAGTGAAAGTTTGTGAGCATTGTTGTGAGTGTGAAACATATTGAGTCTCTAAAAATTCTCTATATGTTTCTATAATAAAAATAGAGAGTGAAAGTGATTGAGCATTGTTGTGAGTGTGAAGCATATTGAGTCTCTAACAATTCTCTATATGTTTCTATGAGATTGGGTAAGTTCTAGTGAGGACTTGTTGAGTAGATTTGTGGTAAGTCTTTGTGAAGACTTGTTGAGCAGATTGGACAAGTTCTAGTGAGAACTTGTTGAGCAGATTTGAGGTAAGTCTTTGAGAAGACTTGTGGACATATTGGTGTGAGCTTTTGTGGAAGCTTACAATACAAATTTGAAGACAAATATTGATAGAATATTGGATAAGTTCTAGAGAGAACTTGTGGATAGATTAGTGTGAGATTTTGTGAAAGCTTACAAGGTAGATTTAAGATAAGTCTTTTAGAAGACTTGAGAGCAGAGTTAATTGAGTGATTTGTTCAAACCTTAAGTTAAGGTTTGGAGCATATTTAGCAGAGTTGATTTGTGACTGAGTCAAGCTTTGTGTTAAGGATTGAGGATAGATATTAAGAAGATTTGTACTAGATTGAAGGGTTGTGTTTAGTGAAGATTTGAGGATAAAGTTTGGTACATATTTAAGGATAGGTTTGTGCTAGATCAAAGACAAACATTGAGTAGATTTGTGCTATATCGAAGGACTGTGTTTAGTATAGATTTGAGATAGAGCTGAGAGTAAGCTTTAGAGGTGACATAGTATAAAGGATGACAGTCTCCAGTGGATAGAGGTCCATTAGCCATATCAGTAAGGACATGTCTTTTGAGTGAGGATAGGAGTCTTCAGTGGATAGATATTCATTAGCCAGTGTAGTGGAGGCAGTAGTTATTCTAGAATATTACCATACAGAGCAGAGAAGAAGGAGTTCTCCTATGAATAGAGATCCATGAACCAACTGAGGAGATTGGTGTCTCCTTTGGACATAAGTCCATAAATATTGTAATAGGAAAATGTTTCCCAAGATATTTTTTGAGAAAATTTTAGTAAAATATTTTCTCCATGGAGTAGCCCACATTGGGTGAACTACATTAAATTGATGTATCTATTGTGTGTGGTGATTTATGCATTGATTTTATTACTATTTTTGATATTGCTATTGATACATTGCATAATATTGATTGGGAAATAAAAAGTAAAAAGTGGTCTTATACTATTCACCCCCTCTCAGTATAAGTTTGTGTTCTTCAATTTGTATCAGAGTAGGTTCCTTCAAAAGAGTTTAACAGCTTGAAGGAAAAGCATACAAGAACACAAATGGATTCTAATATTGGATCCTAAGATAATTAAGCACTAGTGTTTTATGGAAGCGATTATATATTTTGGAGTATGAGAATGAAGATTCACCTAATGACACTTGGAAATGAAATACACACCACCAACTAATCCACCTATAGATAAATATGGTAAGCTTCTACATCATTACAATTCAAGAGAAATGAATATAATTTTGATAGGTTTACATAGAACATAGTTTGTTAAGATTATGCATTGCAAATCAGCAAAATAAATTTGGGATAAGTTGGAAGGCATATATGAAGGAGCTAAAAAGGTCAAAAAGTTAAATTTGAAAAATCTCAAGGGACAATTTGAAGATCTAAAAATGAAGGATGAGGAAAACATTAGTGCTTATCTACTTCATGTAGATGAGGTTGTTAAATCCATGCAAGGACTTGGACTTGAGCTTCAAAAATTTGATGTTTGTGATAAGATCTTAAGATCAATCCCAAAAAAAATTAGTAAAAATATTTTAGCTATAGAGGAATCAAAATATGGTGATATTTTTACAAGGGATGAATTACTTGGCATTCTTACAACTTTTGAGATGAGAACAAAAGAGGAACCTAATCTCTGGAAAGAAGCAACATTCAAAGTTACTAATAAGACAAAGGGTAAGAATTCATATTCAAGAAATGAGTCATCCAGTGATGAAGAAGAAAATTATGGCAGAAGGAACAAGGATCCAAGAAGATTTAAATATGCAAAATTTGTTAGATTTTTCAATTGTAGAAAGTATGGTCACTATGCAACTAATTTTCAAGAAGCTGGAAATAGCAATGATGATGAAAAATAGCATCATAAGAAAAAGGAAATAGAAAAACATAGGTATCAAAAGAAAGGTAAGGATGGACAAGGCAAGCAAGGAAAGAAGTTCTTTCAAATATAGAAGAAGACTTACTATGCAAACAAGGTAAGTAAGTACTCAAGTGATAGTGATAATAACTCCTCAGATAATTATAAATATGAAATTCTATTTCCAACAAAAGAAAAGGAAATGATTAGGAAAAGGTTACCAATAATACTCAAGTGTTTTAGATGTGGTAACTTTGGTCATCTTGAATATAGTTGTACAAAGAGTGGTTTCAGTTTTAGTGATGATGAATATGAAGATACACTTGAAGGACTAGAAGAGAATATTCTAATGACATTAGAAGAATAAGGAGGTGATCCTATAGAAGACAAGTCAGAAAATAATGAAGATGTTTTAAAAGGTTAACAAATAGAGGAAGAATCAAAAATAGGAGAATCTGATCTTGAAGTTAAACTTATTTATGCCCTTGATGCATTAAAGAAGGTAAGAAAACAAAACTTTCAATTTACGCTTCAGTTTCAAGAATGTGATGAAGAGAAATAAAAGCTTATATAGAATCTAAATAAGTCAATGGCTAAGACAAGGAAGCTTAAATATAAGTTAGAATAAAAGGTATTAGAATGTGAAAGGTTAGAACATGAAGTGGCTCTACTAAGGTAAGAAGTAAGAGAGTCTAAGGATAGGTTAAATAGTTTTTGAAAGAGCTCAAAGATCATAAATAAGATGATCAAGGTACAAATATGGTCAACAAACAAAACAAGTCTTGGTTTTGAACATGTACAAAAGAAATAAGGAGAGGATTCAACCTCAAGTTCTGAAGAAGAAGAAACTTTAGAAGAAGAGAGTGTAAGAGAGAGTGATACTTTTGAGGATGAGTTGGACAACAAAAAGTTCAAAAATGAAAGGAATAGTTCACAAAAGAGGAACAAATGGAATAGGAACCAACACAAGGTAAAAGAGACTAAGAGACCAATGAGGTCAAGGCAAGGTAGTTTCAATGGGTGATGCTTCTCATGTCATAGGTTTGGGCACAAGGCTAAATGATGTAGGACACATGAAAGACAAGAATATGGAAAATTTAGAAATAGGTAACTTTTTCAAGGGTATTGCTACTCTTGTAATTAGTTTGGTCACAAAGCAATAAATTGTAGGATTCATGATAGGAATAGATATGGCTTCACTAGAAGAAATCCTAAGATATTTGCACCTCCAAGGAATAATAACATTAAGTGTTATAAGTGCAATAATTATGGACATACAACAAAGTGGTATAAAGAAAAAATTTCAAAGACAAGTAGGAAAAAGAATAGTCAGAGGAATCAGAAGGACCATATGAGAAGGAAAGTGGACGAAGGTAAAGATCAATGCATTATGGGAGTAGAAATACTCCCACCCCAAAATTAACCACCTCAATAAGAGGTGGGGGAGGGGATAAGCTAAGAGTTTCATTCTTAGCCCTAAGACCCAAAGGTGACCCTTTGCCATTGATGTCAAAGTAGGAGAGATTTGAGTAAGAAGGAAAGCATTCAGTTAGAGGAAGCAGTTTCCCAGGGGAAGTAGAATAAAAAAAGGTTAAGGAAATGATAAAATATAATTGGGTTGCCATAAATGACAAAGGGGGAGATTGTTGTAAATATGAGCAAGTTTAGTTGTCATTTATGTCAAGAAGTTAGCACTAATGAGTGTCAGTTTAAGTGAGCAGCATCAGTTTCAGGTTTCGTAATCAAGTGCAAAATAAAGTTTCCTTCCAGGTGGTCAGATGAGGTTTAAAGGGAAAAAGGAAGGCCCAAGAAAAATAATATTATAATAATTTATTATAATATTAAAGGTGAAAGAGATTTAATTAATTATAAATTAATTTATTTAACTTTTAAATTTATTAAGTTAATTTTAAATTAATTATAATTTAATTATATATTAATTTATAGGTTAATTAAACTAACCCTAAGCATAGAGTTATATAATTCATAATTCAAATTTTTTGAATTATCATCAACGTCATCGAAGGCATAGCCAAATGCATATAAATGAAGGAAAGTCCTTGGTAAATAAATCATCCGTGATAAAAGTTTAATGGTGTGTTTTATGTGCAAAGCAAAGGATTGATCATGTGTTTTTAAGGGCTTATAGAGGCAACAAAAAGGAAAAGGAGGAGAGGATTTTGGTTTACATTACAAGGTGCACTGTAGTAAAACTGGTAGCAAGGGAGGCACCAATTTTTTGGTAAGCATGAGGTGTAGGGATCAAATCCCATGGGTTTGCATTTTGTGAAGCAGAGAAGGATTTTTTGGGTTACGCATTCAAAGTGAAGGATAAGGTGAACGTTGTGTGCCTTTGGTTCCATGAGGGCTTGTATCCCAAGAAGTAGATGTGGTAGGCACTAAGGCACTTGGAGGGGTGAGGTTAGATGTTCAAAACCCACCAAAAGTATTTTGTTGGGCTAAATAAGGTATGCGCTGATTTTTCTCTTGCTAAGGTTGTAATTTCGGAGGTTGATTTGTTGTGAAAAATAAAGGTTGATTAAAGTTTTTGAGGGAGATATAAGGGTATTCAAATTAAATATTTCATTTTAATTTTTTGGTGATTAGATTTTATGAAGTTGGAGATTATAAGGTGTATAAGGACTTTGTTATAATTGTTTTTTAAGCGTAGTGTTATGGTGAAATTATTAAATTCAATATTGTGATATTGGAGATTATAAAGTGTACAAAAGGATTTGTTATTTTGTGTGAAAATAATATTTGAGAAAACTATTTTGTGGAGAACTTGATATAGGTTGTGGTAACCTATCCCTAGTATTGGTAAAGAAAATTTTGACTATGGTTAAGACAAGTTTTGAAGGCATATATCCATAAAAATAAAAGGTATGGGTAAATATTCCTTGTGAGAAAATTATTGTTGGATTGGATGTTATGAATGCTAAGTTGGAGTGAAAAGGATTGTTTAGTAAGCATTGTTGAGTTTGATTGTTAAAGGTTTTTCTGAGTAATATTTGATGATAAAAAATGTTTTTGATAAGCATTGTTGGAAATATTGAGTAAGCTTTCATATGCTTGAACTAGAGTTTGTGAAAGAACATGAGTATCATTGTTATGTGAAGTTGAGAACTATCTTGAAATATAGTTTGTGAAAGATCATGAGTATCATTGTAATGTGAGATTGTTTGATAAGCATTATTGGAAATAATTGAGTAAGCATTCATATGCTTGGACTAGGTTTTGAAAACAAGGAGTTTTTCATTGAGTGATTGATTGAGTGGAGTTGATTGAGCCTAGTCAAGTAAAGTGTTGAAGTGATAGTTCAAATTCTATGAAACAAATTATTCTATATCCTAAATTGATTTGAGAAAGAGGTTTAAAGTGATTGAGTTTTTGTGAGTGTGAAACATATTGAGTCTCTAACAATTCTCTATATGTTTCTGTGGTAAAAAAAAAGAATGAAAGTGATTCAGTGTTTGTGAGTGTGAAGCATATTGAGTCTCTAGTTATTCTCTATATATTTATGTGGCAAAAATAGAGAGAGAGTGAAAGTGATTGAGCATTATTGTGAGTGTGAAACATATTGAGTCTCTAACAATTCTCTATATGTTTTTGTGGTAAAAAGAGAGAGAGAGTGAAAGTTATTGAGCATTGTTTTGAGTGTGAAACATATTGAGTCTCTAAAAATTCTCTATATGTTTCTATGGTAAAGAGAGAGAGAGAGAGAGTGAAAGTGATTGATCATTTTTGTGAGTTTGAAGCATATTGAGTCTCTAACAATTATCTATATATTTCTATTATATTGGGTAAGTTCTAGTGAGGACTTGTTGAGAAGATTTATGGTAAGCCTTTGTGAAGACTTGTTGAGTAGATTTGAGGTAAGTCTTTAAGAAGAGTTTTGGATAGATTAGTGTGAGCTTTTGTGGAATCTTACAATACAAATTTGAAGATAGATATTGAGAGAATATTGGTAAGTTCTAGAGAGGACTTGTGGATAGATTAGTGTGAGCTTTTGTAGAATATTACAAGGAAAATTTAAGACAAGTATTTGAGAAGACTTGAGAGTAGAGTTGATTGAGTGATTTGTTCAAACCTTGAGTTAAGGTTTGTAGCAGATCTAGCAGATTTTATTTGTGATTGATTCAAGCTTTGTGTTAAGGCTTGAGGATAGATATTGAGTAGATTTGTACTAGACTAAAGGAATGTGTTTAGTATAGATTTGAGGATAGAGTTTGGTGTAGATTTAAGGATAGGTTTGTGCCATATCAGAGACAAACATTGAGCAAATTTGTGCTAGATTTAAGGACTATATTTATTTTAGATTTGATATAGAGCTGAGAGTAAGATTTGGAGGTGATAGAGTATAGAGGATGATAGTCTCTAGTGGATAGAGTTCCATTAGCTAGAGCAGTTAGGATAGGTATTTTGAGTGAGGACATGAGTCTTTAGTGGATATAGATACGTTAGCCAGTGTAGTGGAGGCAACAGTTCTTCTAGAAGATCCCCAGCCAAAGTAGAGGAGAAGGATTTATCCCATGGATAGAGATCCAAAAACCATATGAGGAGATTGGTGTCTCCTATGGATAGATATCCACGAACTTGATTAGGGGATTGGTGTCTCCTTTAGATAGAGGTCCATAAACATTGTAATAGGGAAAGGTTTCCCAAGAGATTTGTTGAGAAAATTTTAGTAAAATATTTTCTCTGTGGAGTACCCCACATTGGGTGAACCATGTTAAATTTATATCTCTATTGTATGTGATGATTTGTGCATTTCTTTGATTATTTTTGTTGATATTGCTATTGATACATTGCATAATATTGATTGGAAAAGAAAAGTAAAAAGTGGTCTTATACTATTCACCCCCCTCTCAGTATAAGCTTGTGTTCTTCACACATAGCATTGATCACATGTAAAAACTACAAATCAGAGAATGCAGAACAAAAAGGATTGATAGAACTACTAAAAAATAAGGTAGAACTCAACAAATCATATCTAGATTTTTTTTTTCAATCCTCATGCAACATCAGTACTCCATGTTCTACTAACTTAATATCTTATCATGATGCTTTAAGTGGTTGTTCAAAAACTTCTATACAGATTAAAGACTCCTTACAAGATCCAAGTAGTAGCATAACCACCTACAAGAGCACAAAAACTGGAATCAAAGGTAAATCTAGAGACAAAGAAGAAAACAAAATAAATAAATAAGGAATCCAATGTAAAGTTAATTGAAGGAAGAATCTTTAGCTTCAGCTACAAGTTACTTTTTAGAAAGACACAAATTACTTGCTGAACCTAAATACAATAAGCAACTAAGGAGAATACAAATTCCATTATCCATTGGAAGAAGATCCATATTAAAGACTAAAGTCTTCAATATCCAAATAATGTAATATAGGGGGGTGTTAGAAATAGAGTTTATTCCATCATTTGGGTTATGTAAATGTATCTTCCAAGGCAAATACTTATGACATTATATTACTTTATGGGGTAGTTATCTAGTTACTTCATGCAATTTAATAAATGCACACATGTCAATGTGCAAGATGTATATGTGCAAATTGTCCCTTGCACAACCAGGTAGAGTGTTGGCCAAGGAACCTATCTTCCTATATAATAAAGGCCTCATTGTTAGATATATATGATAATGGGGACATAGATAGATCTACTTATAGCATAGTTTTAGGTAGTAGTGCAATGCTTTGTAGATAACCATATATTGATGATGGGTGCAGTGTATTTTAGTAGCTTCATTAATGGAGTGTTCATTTCCTCCATACTTACGTTGTATTCATTTATGTTATTTCTATTCACATCATACTTCAATAATCTTGTAGATTTAATTTCTTTTATATTATTCTGCATCTTGTGATTGTTATCTCCCATTGCTTGTTACATCAAAAGATAACATAGATACTAAAAAAATATTCAAGGCAAACAATCCAAAAATCAGTTTTCATGTAAGCCTTAACTTAGTAGTGCCTCAAGGAGTTTTTCACCATTGAATTATTTTTTTTGTTTTTCAAAAAAGGTTGTCATTTATGGTTTTCAACCAAATTTTGTCTTGATTGCATACATAAAGGATTTTCACAATTGAGATTATTCTCTCTTTTTTTCTCATTTCTTTTTCTTCTTTTTTCTTCTTGTTTTTACATCAACTACAATGAGAGATAATGTCTCTCATTTTTATTTGGATAAGAACAATCCTTATTTCTCAAAAAACATATCTCTCTTTTCACGTATGAAAATAGTAATAATGAAGCAATAACCTTTATTTTTGTATGAGAAATAAGAATCTCCTAATTTCGTCATCTCCTTATTGCTCAAAATAAAGCATTAACTTTATTTCTAATTCTTGATGGATGTCCTCATGCATACTTATTTTGTGGGACATGACTTCCTCAATGTAGAAGAAAAATATGGCTTTATGCTGCAACTTGTTTTTTCATGATTCATAGATATGATTATTTGGAATTTTTGTCAGAAGAGGAAGCATCTTCTATAACATGCAAGTTGGATTTTGAAAATATTGAGCAAATTCCACCGTTGTTAGTGGCTTATGGTACAATTTTAAATGGTGTCCATTCACCACCAATTTTCTCCTTAAATCATAAATAGAAAAAAGTAAAGTAATTTTTTTCTCAAACACTTATTCAATTTGGTATGATCCTAATCATTGAGTCTATAGCTTACCAAAAATATTAGCATAGAAAAAATCAAACAATAATACCCAATCAATTGGTTCATACTTGCCACTCCTAATGAGACTTTTATGCCATATTTTTTGCTATTGTTGAATGATCTCCATTTGATGAAGTGCCTTCAATCGAAGTTCAACCAATTTATTCAATTATAAAATTCTCTATTGTTGTACCTACAACAACTCAATGCTAACTTCCAAATATGTATGAAGTGTTTGTCATTCAAAATAAATTAGAAAAATAGGTTTCCATGTAGTGTTATATGCCCAAATGATATTTGGTAACTTGTTCATCCAATATTTTCTATGAGAAACCACTATTTTAGTTAGAATATTCTTTAATTATCTATTTGTGATGTCTACCTGACCATTTTTTGGGGGTGATAGAGTGATGACTTATTATGTTTCATTTCACATAATATAGTAAATTTTTATAACCTTAGATGCAAATTGGGGTCCTTTTATAATGGTGCATTTTATTGAATAGTGTTCTCATATTGGTTCATATTGACATGCACAAAGAATATCATACACCTCATATTGTCAAATACATCAACATAAAATATAATCAAGTCCACATTTGAATAGTATACCATTGATCCACTTGAATGATAAGATTTATTTTAGTAATCATCATTTTTATCTAAGTGAAATGAGAGGAAACCTTTCTAATTGCTAGATAATTGACCATATTAACAAACCATAGTGATTGTACAAAAAATAAATAAACTTTCATTAGGAAAATAATCCTCTACTAGTTCATCCCTATCTATGATATTTAGTCTTAACAAAAAATCAACTACTACATTAGCTTTACCAGGTCTATCTACTATATTGATATTGAACTCTTATAGTAGCAACAACCATTGTATTATTTTCCCATTAACTAATAGTTTTCTCATGAGTTTCTAATTGTAGTGTGATTAGGGTGAACAAACACTTGATTTCCAGTAATACAGTGGTAAAATTTATTAATGGCCCATACTACAACTAAGAATTATTTTTAGTAATAGTATAGTTTTTATTAAATCTTGTCAATTTTTTACTGATGTAGGATATGACATAATGCTTTCCATTTTCTACTTGGACTAAAGTTGCTCTAATTGTTCTATTAGATGCATTATCTTGAATGTGAGATGGAAGTTTCTTATTTGGACCTTGTAACACAAGTGGAGTAGTCAATTTTTCTTTTAAGATGTCAAATGCAATTTGACACCTTTCTATCCAATTAAATTCAAAATATTTAATTAACAAGGCAAACATGAGACTTGCAATTGTAATAAATTTCTTAATAAAATGATGATAGAAATTAATATGATCCAATAAATGTCTAACATTTGTTTGAGTTTGAGGTGTAGGCAAGTTTTTGATAATCTCTATCTTCTTAGGATCTACTTGTATTCCTCTAGATGAGATAGGGTCTCTTAGAACAATGCATTCATCCATCATCATAAAATATTTCTTAGGTTTTATGGTAAAATTATAAGTTTCATAGTGGGCTAATACTTTATCAATATTTTCTCAAGTTTCATAAAATGTTTCACCACACACTATGAAATCATCTATGTAGATTTTAACATAGTTGTTGATCAAGTCGAATAAAATAACAATAGCTCATTGAAAAGTTGTTGGGATATTGCAAAGTCCAAAATGTAAAACTTGTCAAATTATAAGTCTCATAGTGGACTAATACTTTGTCAATATTTTCTCAAGTTTCATCAAAGGTTTCACCACACACTACGAAATTATCTATGTAGATTTCAACACAGTCGTTGGTCAAGTCAAAGAAAATAACAATAGCTCATTGAAAATTTGTTGGGACATTGCAAAGTCCAAAATTTAAAACTTGATAAGAATTTTTTTCCCATGGGTAAATCAAAGTTGTTTCCTCTTGATCTCTAGGAGTAACCTGACTTTGATTATATCCACTAGATCTATTAAGAAATTAAAAAAACTTTTTCCAATGAGTGTATCTAATACTTGATCTATGAATGGTAATGGAAAGTGGTATTTATGTCTAAATTTATTTAGTTTTTTATAATCAGCACAAAATCCTACTTTATTTGAAATGATAACTAATGGAGGAACCCATAAGCTATCAAAAATAGGGTAGATGAATCCTTCTTTAAACAATTTTTCAATTTCATCCTTAAAGATTCAATCTCCTTTGTAGTTGTCTTATAGGTTTAACATCCTTTGTATAAGTACGATGAGTACATATATTTGGATTAATTCCTATCATATATTTATATTCCCATGCAAAAGCATTTATATGTCAGCTTAATAAATAAATAAAAATTGACTCTTGGTCATTAGTCAACCAACTATTGATATTTTAAAGCTTTTTGTTAGATTTTGATGAGGTATATATTATAGGAAATACAACCACAAGATGTAAAATAAATAGGCTATGATAACTATATGATCATGGCAATGTAAAATATAGTAAAATTATAAGATACACTTTTGCAATAACTCAAAAATATACCATTAATGAAATCTCATGAAAATAGTACAATTCTCTATGATGGAGGACATGAACACTCCATAACTTCTATAAAAGATCTACATAGTACCTACTCTCTACTATACTCTACTCACTATTCCATATCTATATTTGTTATAAGGTCATATATAAGAAGATATGTTCCTTGTCCCTTACTCTACCTATGACTCTTCATCTACCTTTCCTATGACCCATGTATAAGTTGAATCCTTGTACATTTACATCATTGTACATTGACACCTGTGCATTTATTACATTTCTTGAAGTAACTACTTAACTTTACTCTAAGATAAAATCCTACTCTAGTTATGTACCAAATAATGTAGTATACTCTAACACCCCCCTCTATTACATTATTTGGGTAATGAAGACTTTAGTCTTCAATATGGATCTGGATTTTATATTCTCCTTATCTGTTGTATTTATCCTATTCAAGCAAGTAGTTAGTGTCTTCAAAAAAAATTATATTTACTAAGAGATATTTAACTACATGTTCATTTGTAGTTTCTTCCAATTATTTAATTTATTGAATCCTTTGAGCTATGTGTCCTTTTTTTTCCCTTCTTGATATTCCAATTGAGGATAATTATATTGATTCTAAGAATTATATGGATGTTGAAAGTATTGCTAATGAGGATAATTTTGAGTTTGATATTGCCTTGGTTGGAATGCCTTGTTTGGTTTGCTTCCATAGTTTATCTGATTTCCCTAATTTTGGTTTCTAGGATTGAATCTACAGTAATTAGTGTTATGTCATTTCCTCCTGCATACATGGCAATATATGTTATTCCATGGTATTTTTACTTTTGAGGGTGAGGTAATGTTTCCTTGTGGATTATCTTTTGAAACTAATGCATTGTTAGTCATTTCATATTTAACTATATTTTCCACATCATATTATTGAAGAATGTTGACTAACTCATTAAAATATGTATCTTTACTTAGAAGTTGTAAAGACATAACCAAATATTTTTAGTTTTTCTGGAAGTGCTCTCAAAGTTACTTGAGTAACAAATTTATCTTACCTATTCTCCTAATGATAACAACTTTACTTTTATGTCTACTAATTTTCTTAGGAACAGTTTATACTTTCACCACTATTCACTTTCATTGAATGTAATTGATTTTGGAGAATTTAATATGATAGATTTATTATTCCATTCAAATATCTTGGCTAGGGTTTTCCATGCTTCTGTAGATGTGGACATTGTACTAATGTAAGGTTGTATTTCATCTGTTATAGCAAAAGTTATTATCATTAATGCTTTTGCATCACTTTATTCAAACTTTTGAATTTCATTATCACCTAAAAGAGGTTTAGGTTTTGCTCCTTTGATGATATCCCAAATATTTTAAACTATCAATATTAACCTTACTTTATTTTTTCATGAAGAGTAATAGATCCTTTTAAAATCTAGAATTATGCAAGAAAGAACTTATTTGTTGTCTATATGGTCCTTGTAGGCTACCTTATAACTCCCTAGTTTAGAGTATGCTAGATTCTTGATAATGTGCTTAGCAACTAATAGTTCACCTTTTGAGTTGATTTTGTATTGTTTTTAAAGATAATGATAATATAATGATCAACTCTTATCACACCTTATTTCTCCCTATTGAAGTAAGCACTTTTCAATTTGATGAAGTTCTCTAAAGTTGGATTTCTTTTATCTCTGTAACGTGAATATGAGACAAGTACAATTAATGAATTCTAACTCCATAAGAAATTAAATAATTTTACTTCTTTTTAATCTTCAAGTCCCTATGAAATAGTTTTCTAAATTTCAATAGTTTAATGTTTGATGTAGAACTCCTTATATCTCCTTAATGTAGAAATTTAGAAGGTAATAGTAATTGCAAGCTAATATTTCAAATTTTCCAATGTTCAAAACCTTATATCTCCTACTATATTTTTTGCAAATATTATAATATATGTATTTCAACTAATGTACTTTGAAATATCACTTGAAGATTTAAACTAGATTTCTAATTTACTAATGTTGTATAATTATTATTTCTCCAATGCAACAATAAGTAATTTTAACCTTATATTATTCACCTTATAACTCCTTTTCACTTTAATGAAATCAAATAATCAACTTGAAATTACCTTACTAATGTTGTACGTTGAATAGCTTTTATCTTCACTCCCCCAATGGATCTTCAGGTATTGTATTTAGTAATGATGATGAGAATTTAATGCTCTCATTTTAGTGGATGCCTTATTAATGTCTTATCCTTATGAATTAAGCTTTGACCTCTCTAAGTGTATGGACTTCAATGATGAATCTGCGTGCTCCCTTATTTGCTTTGATATTGAGTGTCTTTTGACTTAGGCTATTAATTATTTTACATCCCTTCTTGGGATGCAATACACTTGGCATGTTACTATGCCTTCTCCCTTCTTGATGCTATTTCCACTTGGTGCATACATTTATCAGATATGTAGGTGTAAAATAAATATTATAATCTCTATGAGTATTAGTTTGTGAGCATTCTATTTTCTTCATTTGAATGAAATGATTACCGTGTCTTCAATATTCGAAAGATACCTTCAACACTTACAAGATGAGTGTTACTTTTATTCTAAGT
This sequence comes from Wollemia nobilis, assembly GCA_028583015.1. Taxonomy (NCBI): domain Eukaryota; kingdom Viridiplantae; phylum Streptophyta; class Pinopsida; order Araucariales; family Araucariaceae; genus Wollemia; species Wollemia nobilis. Next base: position 20,121 of record JAQPPZ010004113.1, read on the forward strand.
ACTTTCTCCCTACATAGGTGTTAGAAATAATTTTAGATGCCTCCTTTCATTGTGCCAAGTGGAACTCCTTTATCTTGCATGTGAGGATGCCTTCAATATCTCTTTAACCCTAAATACTTCTTTCCAATGGGTGCAAGCTATTCACTCTTGGCTTCAATGCTTTCTCCTCCTTTATAATGAGTTGTTCAATTTATGATTCCACATTTTTTCAATGAATGATGGTGACATTATTCCACAAGGTTGTATCTAGCTATGGTGATTCTAGGGCATTCCAAAATTTCCCTCTTAGCTTATGGTTCTTCTCCTATTGATGGTAATTTTGGGGTGCTTCAATTTCTATCTTCCTAACTAGAAATTCATCTCTAGTCGATGGTAGCCCTTGGGTGTTTTATCTAGTGATTCATCCATGTTATTTCTTGGGTAATGCACTCCTTATTTTCTCCTTGATTTTGCATAACTTGTGCTTCTTTATCCTTAGTGCTATCCATCTTACATTGAGTACTATGCTTCATTTTGATACAATAGTTTTTTACTATGTAGGCATTTATTTGGTGTCTCTTAGACACCTTTGAAACCTTAGTTTATGAGCCCTTTGTTGGATCTACCTCAATGCTTAAAATATTCTCTTTGACATAAATGATGTGGTCATTCGATGACTATACTATGCTAAATTTTTAATGTCTTTGAGACACTCTATCCTTTGTCTTTTTTCTATTACAGGACAAGTGAAATATGATGCAATATAAAGTAAATATCTATGAAATAGTTATAATTAAATATTTTAACTTGTAACTATATTTTTGAGATCTTTAAATCTCCTTTTTCAAGTATACTTTATTTCTTGATGAGGTAGATTTCTTCTCCAATATTTGGAGGTTATCTTACTCTTTCTAGTGGATTCTCCTTGCCCCAATATGCTGCAATTTTCATGTGCTCAATAGTATCACTAAGCACTTCAATATTATCCTATTTTGTACACTAAAACTTTCTTCTTTGATAAATTCTTAATGCAATTTAAAAAGCTTTTAAGGGTAACCAGTATAATGCATTACTAATAACTCTTTATTAGTATTTTAATGAACTCATATGAATAACTAATATAGTGCAATAGTAATATCACCTTATTGATACTTCATAGTAACTTGTAGGATGCACTAATAATAACTCTTGAATGCACAATAATCTCTGCAACTTTCACTTAAGAGTAATGTCTTCTTTTCTTTACCTAGATAATACGAAGATGATATTTTTCTTTCTTTAAAAATATATCTAAATCCTATTCTATGTATAGGTTATAACCTTATAAGAAAATATCTTATGCACTCCCTTGAAGACATTACAATGAACCCTTCTCCTTGTAAATTTAAACTCTAATATGGTTCTTACAAAAAATTGATAATGAACCAACTAGTAAAAGTTCAACTACTAAACCTTTTGCACCTAAGTTGCTTACGTTTATGACTCTATAGTTGATGGATATCTTGGTTATTAGATTGACCAAATTAATGCACTTTACTATATGAACTCGTAGCTCTTTTTTGCTGTCCAAAAAAACTTATCAAATCACTAATTCATGGCTTTGTAACTCCTCTAAATTGCTTCATGAAACTTATAGTTTGGTTACTTCAACTCCTTCAAGATGTATCCTAGAAATCTAAAACTTAGCATATATTGATGCTACCCAGATTATTGCTTTCTTATTGTCCTTAAATCTAAAAATTTTAGATTCCTAAGTAGATAATTTATCCACTAAAATGCTATCCTTGAATCTCAAATATTTTGTAGGGAACTCCTACAAATTGCATCTGAGATTTTTCTTCAAGAACCCTTCAATTTTCTACTATAGAAACCAACAACCTCATTTTTCCAAATGAGCATTTAATGTTAGTATTCAAATATCTCAAATTCAATGGCTTCTTCTATCTCTATTATATGTTAACATCCTTGTAGAATTTTGACTTTAGTCTAGGCCTTCTTCTCAAGAATTTGACAATCTTGAGGTCTTCACTAATATCCTCAAAAATTTGGCAAAATATTTACCAAATTCTTCTCCTTTGGGATTATTATCGGATGGCGAAAATTGTCCCAAATTCTTCCTTTATCAGGAACTTCTCCTTAGTATATTTCTCCAATTATTTCTCCTAGGAAATACTTCAATGGATTTCTTCAAAATCTCCTTTAATGAGGCTCTTTATACCTTCTCCTTATTCTCCTTGAGACCTTTTCTCTAGGTGATGAGTGCTAAAACAACACATATTTTATGCAGTTTGATTCATTTTCTATCTATAGATTCATGAAAATAAATGTAGTTTTATGATCATTCTTATCTTATTTATGTGATTTATGAATGAATTTGATCTTTGATGATAAAAGTGATTTATGCATATATTTTATGCAAAAGTGTGCAAGTTCTATGTGTTTTGGTAGGAGAACATTGCAGGAGCATCACAGAGCAGGATGAGACAAGGTGTAGACCAGATAATAGGCATGGATAGATCAGCCATGAGGATGACATGTCAAGGAGCCACGTGGATGGACGCTACAAAAAGATGCTATGGAATACAACTACAGAAAGTCGTTACAGAAAGCGTCTACTGAAAGACATTACAAAAAGGATGTTGACTAGGTCAAACTATCCAACGCATCAATATGCCACGTCCAGTGACAACGTAGTAGTATTACAAGGCATATCTAGTCAGCACAGTTGACTATCATGTTGGCATTCTGCACGAGAATTTTATATTTATTAAAGTTGTTATAAAGTTGTAAAATTATCATATTGTTAAGTTGTTTTGATTCAGATGCAAGCTATTTTGTCTCCTCCTGGAATAAAGGGGCATATAGTTGTATTGTTGCATCAATGAATTATTTAAATTAAGAACTTATGATTATGTTAGTTCGTTAGTTGCCACTTGGACCATAGGGATTGTGACAAAGTCCAAGTTGGTTACAAATTAGTATAAGTTTAGCTTTTTATTGTTGGAAAGATAATATCTGAATCATCGAGCCAACATAGCCACATGGAAAATACGTGGAAGAATTTCATTAAGAATGTCCAAGCGACATTATATATTACAAGAGAGACCTTTGAAAAGGTCTATAGAATGAAGAAATGCTGAAATGTTGTAATGGTGAAATGTATAATGTTTAAATATTATGTATACAATTTTTGAAGATTTGATGTTCGAGGATACTGTACATTTGAATTTCTAGCAATAAAGCAACAACACTTTTCGTCATGTCTTTGGTAATTGTGTCATTTGCTTTATTATGATTTACTTGTGTATGTAGTCTTTACTATATTTTCCTACATTCATAAAATAGAATAATGTTAGTAGTATTAATGCACATTAGTTACTGAAGTAAAATAGTTTAGGGGAGAAATATTTACACTATCCTCTAGGAGGTAGGGCCCACTCCTACAACCAATCCCTATTCTCTCACCCCTAAAATAGAATAGGAATAGTTAGTACGTAGATTAACTTTAATTTATCAATTAAAATAAATTGCATCATCATAGATTATAAAGTAAAAATAGATAGTTAATATCATTTGCACGTGGATCCACATCAACAAATATAAAAAGCATTTAATTAAATAATAAAATCATACATTGCATTTTATTTCAATTCTGTACAATTTATTTTCCTATAACTATTATTATTTTCTACAAACCTGAAACTAAGAGAAACAAAATTAAGTCTGATGATTAATCATTCGGTATAATCTATATTGGATTTTTACCCTTTAAATCATTCTCCCAGGATTGATAATAAGTGTTGAGTTTACAACTAGACATTTTGGCATCATTGTCGGGGAGAGCAGTGTCATAATTTTTAATCAAATATTGTTGGTTGTGCAAGAAAAGAGGCTTACTTGTATGTGGGAAGAGGTACGAGTCCTTGGCATGCATACGAGTTAGAGTGGCACAAGAAGTCCCAAAAATCCCCTTTGTTCGACGTTGCCAGGTTTTTTTTCTTAGGATCATTTTACTACTTTCATAGTTAATATTTGATTTCAGCAATTTTCATTTCTAGCAATTTCTAAGCATTGGGTGGTTGTTATTGCTTGCTTTGGTCTGGGTTCTCTGACCTATGGAAATAGGAAGTAGGTATGATTGAGTGACACAATCATAGTGAAATGCTCCTAAATAATCAAAGAAGTAACAACAATTTAACCTTTTATTTCAGCAATTTTATTTCCAACAAAATTTACTTTTCAAGCAATATTTCATTTTACTCTTACTGTGCTAAGATTAGTTGTATAGATTCATTATCCATGAATCACACCTAATTTTAGTAACAGTAGGATTGCTTTAGAATTAAAAACTTTATTTTCCTCCTATTGTGCTAAGATTAGTTGTATAGATTCACTATCTGTGAATCACACCTAATTTTAGTAACAATAGGATTGCTTTAGAATTAAAAACTTTATTTTCCTCCTATTGTGCTAAGATTAGTTGTATAGATTCATTATCCATGAATCACACCTAATTTTAGTAATAATAAGATTGCTTTAGAATTAAAAACTTTATTTTCCTCCTATTGTGCTAAGATTAGTTGTATAGATTCATTGTCCATGAATCACACCTAATTTTAGTAACAACAAGATTACTTTAGAATTAAAAACTTTATTTTTCTCCTATTGTGCTAAGATTAGTTATATAGATTCACTATCCATGAATCACACCTAGTGTTAGTAATAGTAGGATTGCTTTAGAAATCATAAATTTTATTTTTCTCTTACTATGTTAAGGGTTGACTGTATAAATTCATTGGTTGTGAATTGTAGATTAAGTCTTAAAAATAGTAGGATTGCTTTGAATTTACCAAAAAAAAAAAAAAAACATAAAAAAAAATAAAAAAAAAGGAAGAACAAAAGAGAAGTAAAAACATTGCTAGATGATAGAAAATTGCATCAAACAATCTGCATCCATTGACCTCATAAAATTACTATTAGAACAAGAAGTTAACCTTCTTTTTAAGAAAAGACATCAAACATCTAGGGAAGAGTGGGAACACCTGTGCAAACATCTTGATATCATAAAATATAGATCAGATGAATTGGGTAAAATTAAGAGAGTAAACATAGCTAAAATTCTAGGGCCAGATTTTCACTCACCCTACCTTGACCTTATAAGGAGTTGTGAATGGTGGCTTGGGGATAGGAGAGCAACAATAAATTTGGTCACCTACCCGTGGGACCAGTATTTTGAGGATTCCCTTACCATTCACAGTTTCCTAGAAAAAATAGAAGATAGGGAAGTGAACCTAGAATATAGCAAGAGATATCATAGGGCACCTAGAGTAGTTCACTTTAGAGAACTGTGTCAAGACTTGCATTATGAATTATAGTTTGAGAGCCCTAACCCAATTCCAAAATAGGCTTTTATTGTCCAATTAATTACTCTAGTAACAAAAGACTTTGGATTTAATGAGGAGCATTATATGACTCCTGAGCAACTCGATACAATTAACAACATCCATAGGTTGTTCAAGGAATATTAAAAAGGTAAAAATTTATTGCAAGAACCAAAGAACTTGAAAATTTCATGAACAGACCTAGAGACTCGAAGGGAAGATTTATTAAAATTAGTAAACCAGAAGCATATTGCCAAAGAGACCTTAGTAAGAAATCTGAAACTTTTGAGTTGAAAGAAACTAAAACTGCAATCCAAACATCTATAGATTTTGCATCATCAAAGCATATTGAATTTCTAGAACAAGATCCCAAAATATATCTACTACCCAAACTAGAATTTGATGATCATATAGATCCTTCATCTCTTTTTTTGAACTTATACCTAGTCCAATTCTTGAAATATTATATTCAATCATGGATGATCAAGGTAGAAAACAAGGGGAAGTAAATAGAAACCAAAGGCAAAGGACTAATGATCAAGGAGAAGTAGAAAACCAAAGGGGGGTGGACAGATAAAGACTTTTGCCTTTCCAATTCCTTCTTTTGAAGATAGGCTAACAAGAGAACCAAAACTAATCTATGTTGTTGTTTTGCCTACCTTTCATGGGAAACCACATGAGGATCCTGATGCCTTTCTCTTTGAATTTGAAGTGGTGTGTCAAGCTTACTTTTACACCACTGATGAGCAAAAATTAAGACTATTCCCTTCTACGCTTAAGGATGTAGCCTTAAGATGGTTCATGGGTCTAGGAGAAAGTATTTGCAATCGATGGGATGGAGAACATGGATTAAAAGATATATTCCTTGAGAGATACCAAGATTATTGTAGAGTTCAGGATAAGAAAGCCGAGTTGTTTTGCATGAATAAAAAATATGATGAATCCCTTGAAGATTATCTCGAGAGATTCCAATTTGTGGGATCAAGGGTAAACATTGAGTTGGATGAGGAAGTTCAAAAAGAACTTTTTCTTAAAGGGCTAAAGGAAGATGTCCTAGACATACTAAACCTTATGGTAAAGGGGGATATCCATCAGATGGGATTGGGAGAAATCATAAATCTTTGTAAAAATTACTCAAGAAATAAGCCATTAAGAAGCAATAAGCACCCATCATCAGGAGGGGGAGTAACACGAGTTGAGATTGGCAATATGCTAGAGAGTCTCAAAACTGATTTATTGAGTACGTTAACATCATCTCTCGACCTCATGGATAAGAAACCAAAGGAGAAAAACATTGAAGAAATATATTGTCATAGATGTAGGAAGAAACACAACTTGAGGGAATGTCCTCTCAACATTACAAACATTTCCAACATCTCTACTTGTTGTAAGATCTGTGACAAGAACCATAATACCAAAAATTGTAAATATATTTTGGCTATTAAGACTGCTATAAAAGATCCTGAGGTCAAAGAAGCAGAAGATGTTTACTTTATAGCTCAAATAAGGAATGGTCCATTTAATGGACCACCCAATTGGTCAAACTCAAACTATTCCAACCAACAAAGACCTAATTATTGGTCAAATGCTCCAAGTTGGATGAATTGGAATCAACCTAATCAAGATTGGAACATGCCTCCTTGGGCACAATTCATGTCCAATTCATATGGAAATTCACCTCCATGGATGGCAGGCCAAAATAAACAAACAAGACCTAGCTGGTCTCAAGGGCAGCCCCAACAACAAAACTTTCAAAATCAATTTAGGGGGCAAGTACCTCAAAACTAGCCTCAAAACAGACTCCTTCCACCTTCGAACAATGTAAATAATCCTCCTAAGCAGCCACATTTACCAACTCAATCGATGCCTAACCCTAATAATAACAAAAATGTTCAATAGGTCTATGAAACAAATGAGACATGCTCAATATATGTGGTACCTTGCCAAAAGATTCAATTAAGATCTAGAAAAATATTGGACAATACTAGAGCTACTCTCACAAAAATTGAAGAACCCCCAAAGAATCTATCTAAAAAAGTAAACGAAGATGAAAATCCTGAAGAAGAGGTGGTAGCTTTACCAGAAAATATTCTAGAAAAATAAAAAGAGATCCAAATTCAAAGGAAAGAAGTGGAAATACCATTTCCTGAAAGGTTGGCAATACCAAAGGAACCATCTAAACCAACTTTCAATTTCCTTCAAGAGCTAGAAAATGTCACCATTAAAATTCCTTTGTTACAAGCCATCAAGGACATTCCTATCTATTCCAAGTTAATCAAGAACATATGTACAAATTTAAGAAGGAAAAAGAAGAATGAAACTCAAACCATTCAAGTCATTGGATAGTTGTTTGAGATAATGACTGAAGGTAGGTTATTACCAAAATATATTGATCCTGGAATACCTATCCTTATAGTTCACATTGGTAAAATAGCCTTGCACAATGTTTTGGTCGATTTAGGAGCTGCTATTAATGTCATGACCAAAGAAATAGTAGAATCCTTAGGAGTACACAAATTACAACCTACTTCTATAGTACTCCAACTTGTAGATAGGTCTACTATTAGACCAGAAGGAAAATTGGAGGATGTTATAGTTTTCATAAGTTCATGGGAATACCCTATAGACTTTATAGTCTTACAACCCAAGAAAAAGTTAGGGGGACATCCCTTAATTCTAGGATACCCATGGCTTGCAATAAATGATGCCTACATCAGTTGTAGATCTAAAAACATGACTATTTCCAATGGTAAGAACACTAAATATCTTAGCCTATTTCTTGAATCAACATTAGATAGAGATTTTCTGAAGCAACTATGGTATGATTTCCCTCATGATTTGGATGATATTCAAACCATATCGATCAATGTTCTGAGTGAACACCTACAACAAGAAGTTGAGGGACCCTTATCACTGTTACTAGGAGATCAAAAGGAAGATCAAGGTCAAGATAATAGTTGTTTATATGAATCTACTATGTTCATTAATGAGGCTAGCACAAGTCAAACTCAACAATTGATACCTTATGACTATCACTTAAATGTGCTTAAACATGAAATTATGGGAATAGATGCGAATACAAAAAGTTGCAAATAGATAGATATTACACCAGGAAGAACTTTGAACATTAGTAATGAGCTTACAAGCATACAGGAATCACAACTGATTGATGTGCTTAAGAAGCATCGACTTGCATTTGCATGGAACTATGAGGACATGAAAGGAATACACCCAAACATTTGTACCCATCACATATTTATTCAAGAAGGTTGCCACCCAATAAGACAACCCCAAAGAAGGTTGAATCCAGCTATGAAAGATGTAGTTCAGGAAGAAATCATTAAACTCTTGAATGCAGGATTCATATATCCAATTTTTGATAGTCAATGGGTATCACCATTAGTGATAGTCCCTAAAAAGAATGGTAAATGGAGGATTTGTGTGGATTACAAGGAACTGAATAAAGTGATAAAGAAGGACTATTTCCCCTTACCATTCATTGATCAAGTTCTTGATACCTTGGCTGGGAAGAAGTACTTTTATTTTTTGGATGGTTTTAGTGGGTACAATCAAGTTTCCATAGCTGAAGAAGATCAAGAAAAGATAACTTTCACATGTCCTATAGGCACCTATGCTTATAAAGTCTTACCTTTTGGACTATGCAATGCACCAACCACTTTTCAAAGGGTTGTCTTAGCCATTTTTACTGATTTGATTAATGAATGTGTAGAAGTCTATATGGATGACTTCACAGTCTATGGTAACACCTTTGAAGAAACTTTATCAAGCTTACAAAAGATTTTGATTAGATGCCAAGAATAAAACCTCTATCTAAGTCATGAGAAGTGTTTCATGATGATGAGAGGAGGTATTATTTTAGGACATTACATATCAGAGGAAGGTGTTAAAGTAGACCCTACAAAAATTCAAGTTATCCAATCCCTTCAACCTCCAAAAACACAAACAGAGGTAAGAAGTTTCTTAGGACATGCAGGATACTACCATAGATTCATTAAATATTTCAACAAATTTGATGCTCCTATGCTTAAGCTCTTAACCAAATAAAGTGAATTTAGTTGGATTGAAGCATGTTAGGAAGCCTTCAAAATTATAAAGAATAAATTGATTACTACTCCAATCCTAAGGGGACCAAATTGGGAATTACCCTTCCACATACATTGTGATGCTTCAAGATATGCAATAGGGGTAGTACTACAACAAATAGAAAACAAAATACCTTATGCTATCTATTATGTAAGTAAAAATTTGCATGGGACTGAACTGAATTACACGGTTACTAAAAAAGAGTTCTTAGTTGTAGTCCATGCTATTAATAAATTCAAACATTACATAATGGGGTATGAAGTATTTGTTCACACTGATCACTCTACCATAAGATACTTAATGAACAAATCCATAGTGGGAGGTAGAGTGGTTATATGGCTTCTCTTATTGCAAGAATTTAATGTCACAATTATAGACAAAGCAGGCAAGGATAATGTCATTGCAGATCATTTATCTCGTATGCAAATCTTTGATGATGATGAGTTGATTCCTGATAATTTCTCAGATGAACATTTGTTTGCTCTCTCTATTTTCACTCCTTGGTATGCTGATATTGTAAATTACTTAGTAATAGGAAATATGCCTCAAAATTTTACACCGCATGAGCATAGAAAACTAATATATCAAAGCACCCCTTACATGTGGATTAATGGAGTCTTGTTTAAATCTTGCTCTAACCAAGTAATTAGGAGATGTGTGCAAGAAGAAGATGTGTATGACATCATTCGGAAAACACATGAAGAACCCTGTGGAGGACATTATGTCATCCAAAGAATAGTCAATAAAATATATCAAACTGGTTACTTTTGGCCTACTATGAATAAATATACCTATAAGTTTATTGATAGATGTGATGCTTGTCAAAGGGCTAGTAAACCTACACCTTCAATGGAGATGCCTTTGGTACCAAAAATAGTGTTTGAACCATTCGAGAAATGGGGAATTGATTTTGTTGGACCAATAGACCCTCCAAGTGTAGGTAATAAGCACATACTTGTGTGTACAGATTATGTCACCAAGTGGGCTGAAGTAAAAGCCTTACCATGAGCACAAGTTGAACTTGTAGCTGATTTTCTTTATGAAAATATCATGCAATGCTTTGGAGCACCTAGAGAACTAGTTTCGGATCATGGATCTCAATTTATCTCCAAAGTAATCGAATATTTTGTCGAAATCTATCAAATAAAACACAAAAATACCTCACCATATCACCCTCAAGCTAATGGACAAGTAGAAGTTACAAATAGAGAACTTGAAAATATCATTACAAAAACTATAACTGTGAATAGGGTTGATTGGGAAGAAAGGTTAAAAGAAGTTGTATGGGCATATAACACAACTTGGAAAACCACCATAGGATTGTCACCTTATGAAATGGTCTATGGCAAGCAAGCCATTATGCCTATCGAATTTGAGATAGAAACTCTTCGCACAATGGTACAACTTGACATGAACTTGGATCAAGCACAAAAAGCTAGATTGGAAAAGTTAAACATTCTGGATGAAAGAAGACTAGAGGTATTACACAAGACTGAATTAACTCAGCAACAAAGAAAGAAATGGCATGATAAACACATTGTACCATGAACATTTCAATCAGGAGATTGGGCCTTGTTATTTGATTCTCGCTACCAAGATTTTCAAGGTAAGCTAAGAACAAGATGGCTAGGACCTTACGATATTGAAGAAACATTTGGGAATGGTACAATCAAACTTAAGCCTATAGATGACTCAACAAGAAAATTACTAGTAAATGGGCATAGGCTTAAACTCTATAAGAAGCCATTATCTAAAGAAGAGTTCATACATCATCTTAAGCAATAGGTTGACTTGTAGTGCATTTCTGAACTGCAATCAACTATTACTGAATGACAACTTCTCTTTCTTCTTCACATAATATATATATATATAATATACCTATATATACATAGGAATAATATTTAAGAATAAATAAATAAATATATTATTGTTATATACCACTTGGCATATAAAAGAAGATTATCATATACTTCCTTTGTTTCATGATGGAGTTCCAATATCTATAATATTTTCATCTTATTTCTCATCAATTTTTAGTCTCAATATTTTTGGATAGATCAGTTTGAGAACTTGTAGGGAAACTACTACCACATTATGCATAACACTTTGGTTGCTAAACAAAATCTAGGTGTTTTCAATCACTCAACCACCCCTAGTGTTTTAAGAAAATCTCCATTGAAAATCAAACAATCCTTAAAGTGCCATAGATTGCTCCTGGTCAATCAAGTTTTCTCTTGGACTATGCACATTATAACAAATAAAAACATTGTGAAGTTGGGAAAGAATAAACCATGAAGTTACTATTGCTATAAAGTGAATGGTTTCCCCTACTTATCCAATTATGTGCATGGCCTAGAAAGCTAAAGAATTGGAAAAAGGACAAGCTCTCCCTTCACCCTTGAAAAAAAATCCCTTGCTCTCTCTCAAAACGAGCAAGTATCCCAAAAAGCAATAAGAATTTCCTTGCTCCTCCTAAAAATGAGCAAGTACCCCAAAAATAATTAAAAAAATCCCCTTTCTCTTCTTCAAAATGAGCAAGTATCCCAAATAAAATCCAATAAAATAAGGGAAAAGATCTTGAATCCTTAGAATTCTTAGTGTTTCAAAAACCATGGGGTGATCCTCATTACAACAATGGGTTGAATGAAACCCGTCTGGCAATAAGGTATCCTTACATGGTAGCGACAAGTCTATACAAGACCTATGGATGCTCACAAGATAAGCTAGCTTGTTGGCATAAGTGACCAATGGATTAGTCAATCCTTACTCATAATGAGAAATGAATATTCACTGCACACATAGTTGGTCCTTCAGATGCTTGAAACCACTAGGACAACCTTAGCATCATATCGATTTGTGAGATGAATAGATGAATTTGTTTAAGATCACTAGGATGTTTGAGTCTTTGTAAAACAACTCTAGATCATTTATACCTAAGGCAAATAGAGTCATAAGAAAATACCATCATCACATTACCATACACATATCATAATCCATTTCATCCTACAAAAATGTGGCTCAAATTTCCAAAGCTTTATTGTTTTTGCCCAAGTCAAGTTTTGAGAAGCTCCTAAACCTATGTTGAAAATCTATGTTGCAAATATTGATGACTAATATCAGAATAAATCCATTATTCTTCTCTCATATGGAACTCCTTGATGAAATTAAAGGAAGAAAGATAAGAAATAATATCCCTAAGGCATTAGCAGGAGTTGTTAATAAAACCATGGGATCACTTATTTAGAAGCCAAGAAGGTAAGTCCATTTTGAAAAGAGATTATTATTCTATAAGCCTATTTATGACTTGGCATAAATAATATATAAATAAATCTCCCATATTCTTAAATAATTAAATAAAACAAATTACTATATATAATATTTGTCATAATATAAATTTTTACAAAATAAAATCCTCTCTATCATGTTTTGGCTATATAGCCAAAAATATAGTTTGGGGGAGGTAAGTAGAAGATTCATTCATAATTCATGATACAGTTTGGGAGGAAGAAAAAGAAAAAAAATAAGAATGAAGAAACAAGTAAAGTATTCTTTCAACTCTACAATTATAGTTTATGTAGATAGTTTCTGTAGATAGTTTTTATAGATAGTTTTTGTAGACAGTTTCTATAGATATTTTTGTAGATAGTTTTTGTAGACATTTTCTATAGATACTTTTCGTAGATACTTTTCGTAGACATTTTCTATAGATATTTTCATAGATATTTTTGTAGACATTTTTTTAACATTTCATAAAAATTTTCTAAGTGTCAAAAATTCCAGATTTATGACACGTGTCAAAAGTAGAATTATACAAGGCAAATATTAAAAAATTAATTATGCAAGGGTTTTTGAAGAAAAAGGGTAAATTTGCATAATATTTAAAAATTCTTGCAATAACACGGACATTTTCAAGCTTGTGAATCATGGTACAAAAATTGAAACATAGACTAAGTATTGGAAGTAATACATAGTAAAATGGATGATCAAAATTTGACAATTAGGAATCGTTCGCACAAGGGTTCAGTTTTTAACAAGCTTGACACTCTAAAGTTTGCATATTTAAAATCATAAAAGAAGCACTAAGGATGATGTGGACATTTATGAATGGTCGAAGGAAGAGCATCGTAAGCATATTTTAATAAATCATATATGGGAAGAAGGTTAAAAATATGGATCAAATACCACCTATGGAAGTGATTACATGGATATAATGAATTATATGGTGTTTATAAGAGTTTAAAAATTAAAAATATGATGACAAGGCCAACCATACACGTGGAAGGTATGGAAACAAATGAGAGGATAAAAAGATTTATATGCACATGATTAGCCATGATAATGAGATGTTAATAAAGTGGGCATGTGTGCACGAATCCAAAGGGAAGTCAAGATTAAAAGTTAAAATTTTAGTATTTAAAAAATAAATCCCCTTCGGCAATCAAATTAAGGTATTAAAAATATTTTAATCTTACCCCATGCAAGGTGGTGGGAAACGTCATACCAAAACAAGAAACGTGACCACCTCGCAACTCTAGCATTTTGATGACTGACACTTGGCCACATGGACCAGTAGGAGAAGATGTCATGGATCATGAATCTCGACCATCGATTAGGAGCAAACAAAGGGCTACAATTTAAGTTTAGATTAAAACATACCACCAAAGGAAGCTTCCTATACAAGCCAACATCGACCACCATGCATGAAGAGGAATGATCTTTGACACATGGCCATGAGAAGCAAATCAAGGAAAGCAACATGGATCAAAACTATGGGTCATCGATTAAAGAAGATCAGAGGGCTGATATTACCCATGAGTTGTATTAGATATTAAATTTTAAAATTAGGGTAAATTAGCCCTAATATTTCCATAGCAAGCTTCGTAACCACGAGAGGAATCCACTGTGTAGCCAAAAACAAAATTATTGTGGCTAAGGAGTAAAACCAGTAATCAACAGATAAAAATTACCATACGATGATGAAGGTCAAAGGAGAATTGTAGGTGAAAGAAGTTGAGGGAATGCATGGAGTAGATGATGGCAAAAATTCATGCAAATACAAATAGGTAAGATGGTAAACACAATCTCGAAACTTTTTTTTTACAAAGAGAATATCATAAAATAAGAAGCCATAGAATATATCTTGGAAGAAGAAAACAATTTTTTTAATAATCATTCTTAGAATAAAATATAGGAAAATATGCAAAAATTAAGTAAATATGCATGATAATATTGACATTACATTTGCATGAATAGGTAAAAATTTATTTTATTTTATAACCCGAAGGGTCGAGATATGGAGAAATTTGTTTGTTTATGCATGAATTGTTTATCAAAATTTTCTATAAGTTTTCCTTCCATCCAAGCAACTTCATGATAACAATTTTAAAATAGAGGTTGAAGCATATTCTAAATTAATCCTACCTACCCTTCACCTAAAACCCTACCCTATACGTTAAAATTGTAACCATGTCGAGAGCCACCTTACATAAGTAGAGTGAACCTGCATCCATTCACACCTAGAACCCTAGTGATGTCGTAAAGAATATGTTCCAAGAGGCGCACTAGTGGGATGCCCTAACTAAGTTCCAAGGGCACGACCAAGGTGTGGCAAAGTAGTTCATTATGAACTACGATTCCATGACCATGGTGACCCACGTAGGAGAAATGCAAATTAAAATTACTACCAGTTTGATATCTGAAGTGTTAAGCCTTTTTGAAGTTGGCCAAAAATACTATAAATCGACCTATAAGGGAGTAAACCAGATGGTCGAGAGGTTTGAAGAGAGGTGCATTGTGACTAGAGATAGAGAGGGATGGATCAAAGGGGTAGCAACCTCCTCACTTCCCATAAAATGGTAAGAAGTTGCCATAATTCTCATGAAGTTTTTTACACTAGAGGGGAGACTATCTAATTGTGGGGGCTACCACCTTAAAATGATGTTGAATCTTAAGTACCCAAAGCATGAATATTGCATCATAAATCTCCCATATTTTCTTTATCGATCGATTAAAGCTATAATTACCCAAGTTCAACCTAAAAGCTCCAAGGATAGTCCTAAGTTTCACCTAATTTCCCATCATGGGCTGATAAAACTTATAGTTCTATATAAAGCAAGTGAAATTAGGATACCATGGGACACTTGTAGTGGAAGAGGCTAACCTTTCTATCCATTCGGAGCCCAGTATGTTAGAGTCTATGAAATATAGTGCATCAGAGGGTAATTCCGAATTTGAGAGTTTGGAGGAGGAAGAATCCCCTATACGTAAATACCCTAGCCATTCCAAAAGCTCCAAGTCTTACCAACCTATCAGAAAAACAAGACATGAGAAATATGTTCCAAGAATTCTAAAAACTCAAGAAATAGGAGAAGCATCTAGTCCAAAGATAAACCCACCTCCATCAAATCCTTCTACAAAAATTCTTGAGCACATCTGAACATAGTAGACCATGTTGCATATCAAGATGGATAGACTCAGAAATGAGTTTATCGAGCACACCACCCTAGTAAAACATGCCCTCACTCTCCAGCTTGATCTCCTCAAATAACTCTCCATGGATAGGGTGGTGAGACCAGCTGACCCAATCATCCAACCGACAACTATCGGTACCTCTCCCAACAAGAGCTCCACATCTAGTAGGAAATCGAAGAAATCGGTAAAATTTAGTAAAGTCATTGACTTCACCCGAGTACTTGAGGAGGATATCTCTATTCCCTTCGCTGAAGTATTCCAATAGAACCACCCCCAAAGGTTGAAACCATTAGTCAAAGTAGGGATACCTCCAACGAGATTAGTCCTTAACATCGGGATGCCTAGCGATATAGACACAATCATCAACCACATCACTGAAATAACCAAACCTCCTCCTCCAGAAAAGCAGGATGCACAGCTTGAGTTACAGGATGGAGGATCCACAAAAGTTGAGCACATCAAAACCATATCTATCAAATTACCACTTGACTCCAAGGTGGCCAGAGAACAGGTGTAGAAGGTGAAGAAGGAAAAGAATTTACCAGTAAAGTGACCACAACCTACATGGATTTCCTCTAGACTTAGATCTAGAGTTGAACAATCTATAACAGACATTTGATAAAATTTGCATAATTTTATAGACTTTATTTAATATTAATCATGTTGTTGATCTTAATTATTTGCAAAAGTTTTATTTTTATTATTTTATATTTATATATGCAAATACTTTTCCATTGCATATTTGAAAATAGATATTTACAGTATGTTGTTTTATATTTTAGCCGATTTATTTCCGTAAAACTGAATGCAAATAATTTATGGAAAATTACAGTTCCTTGTTAAAATGAATTCTAAAAATTGTTGTAATATTTTGCTCTATATCTGTGAATTATTATGTAAACACTGCACTGTTCTATTTTATATCTGCAAAAATTGGTGAAATGATTGAACAACTATTGTAATTTTTTAGACATACTATAATTTCAAAATTGTATGCATGAGGACATGCATCTCCTTCAATTTGGGGGAATGATGAGTGCTAAAACAACATGTATTTTATGCAGTTTGATTTATTTTCTGTTTATAGATTCATGAAAATAAATGTAGTTTTATGATCATTCTTATCTTATTTATGTGATTTACAAATGAATTTTATCTTTGATGATAAAAGTGATTTATGCATATATTTTATGCAAAAGTGTGCAAGTTTTGTATGTTTTGGCAGGAGAACGTTGTAGGAGCATCATAGAGCAGGATGAGGCAAGGCGTAGACCAGATAACAGGCATGGATAGATCAGCTACGAGGATGATGTATCAAGGAGACTCATGGATGGATGCTACAAAAATATGTTATAGAAAGCATCTATTGAAAGATATTACAGAAAGGATGTTGACTAGGTCAAACTATCCAATGCATCAATATGCCATATCCAGTGACAACATAGCAGTATTACAAGGCATATCCAGTCAGCATAGTTGACTGTCATGTTGGCATTATCGAGAGAATTTTAATATTATTAAAGTTGTTATAAAGTGATATTATAAAGTTGTAAAATTATTATATTGTTAAGATGTTTTGATTCGGATGCAAGCTATTTTATCTTCTCCTAAAATAAAGGGGCATATAGTTGTATTGTTGCATCAATGAATTATTTAAATTAAGAACTTTTGATTATGTTAGTTCATTAGTTGCCACTTGGACCATAGGGATTGTGACAAAGTCCAAGTTGGTTACAATTTAGTATAAGTTTAGATTTTTATTATTGGAAAGATAATATCTGGATCATTGAGCCAACACAACCACATGGAAAATACGTGGAAGAATTTCATTAAGAATGTCCAAGTGACATTATATATTACAAGAGAGACCTTTGAAAAGGTCTAATGTGAGAATGAAGAAATGTTGAAATGTTGTAATGGTGGAATGTATAATGTTCAAATATTATGTATACAATTTTTGAAGATTTGATGCTCGAGGATACTATACATTTGAATTTCCAGCAATAAAGTAGCAACACTTTTCATCATGTATTTGGTAACAGTGTCATTTGTTTTATTATGATTTACTTGTGTATGTAGTCTTTACTATATTTTCCTGCATTCATAAAATAGAATAATGTTAGTAGTATTAATGCACACTAGTTACTGAAGTAAAATAGTTTAGGGGAGAAATATTTACACTGTCCTCTAGGAGGTAGGGCCCACTCCTACAACCAGTCCCTATTCTCTCACCCCTAAAATAGAATATGAATAGTTAGTACATAGATTAACTTTAATTTATCAATTAAAATAAATTGCATCATCATAGATTATAAAGTAAAAATAGATAGTTAAATCAATAGGTTGCACATGGATCCACATCAGCAAATATAAAAAGCATTTAATTAAATATAAAATCATACATTGCATTTTATTTCAATTCTACACAATTTATTTTCTTGTAATTGTTATTATTTTCTGCAAACCTAAAACTAAGAGAAACAAAATTAAGTCTAACGATTAATCATTTGGTATAATCTATATTGGATTTCTGCCCTTTAAATCATTTCCCCTAGGATTGATAATAAGTGTTGAGTTTACATATAGAAACTAGGGTCTTTAGTCTTGTATCTTCTTTGGTCTTCTCAATAATTCCTTTTATTCAATATTTAACTATTGAAGGTTGGAAATGAGATATCCCTCTTGTATCTTTGAAATCTACTACTTCTGAATCAAGAACATGATATTTCACTAGTTCTTCTCTATCTCCAATCTTCCAAATCTAGAAGTTCTTCAATGGGACCTTCTATGGGTCTCTTCAATTTCTTGAGTTGACTTCTTCTTCAATTTACAATCTAGAGTCTTCAAGCTTCAATGGAGATCACCAATCTTCTATCTTCACAAAATTCTTCTCTGGAGTCTCTTCTTCCTCAAATATACAATAATTCTCCTATGGCCTCTTCTTCTTCTGCACCTTATAGGTCTACAATCTCTAGCAATGGAACATTTTCTATAGATCTCCAAAATCTTTGATCTCTCATTTTTTGCTTCTAGTACTAGATTGATTCCAAATAATATATTCTTCTAAGATATTTGTAGTAAGCTTCTCAACTTTCTTTGAATATCATTTTCTTACAATAAAGTATTATGACTGTAATGGAAGAAAATCTAAATATAAAGATAATAAATATTCACTTGTTGATTTTTCAATATAGTGGAATCAATGTTGAGTCTTAGTATTCACGAGTTTTTTTATAACTTTGTGGAAAGACTCTAGCCAATGCAATTTTAAAAAAATTTAAAAATAAAAATTTTGATCTCCTCTCAATCTCACTGGTGGCTCTCCTTATTTCCTATTGATCTATCATGGCTTTGATACCACTGGTATCTTTTTATGAAGTATATATTAAATTAAATGCAACTACAAGATGTAAAATAACCAATATATGATAACTATATGATAATGGTAATGTAAAATGTAGGAAAATGATAAGAGAAACTTTTGCAATGACTCAAAAATATACCATTAATGAAAGCTCACAAAAATAGTACAATGCTTCATGATGGAGGACATGAACACTCCATAACTTCTATAAAATATCTACATAGTACCTACTCTCTACTATACTCTACTCGTTATTCCATCTCTACATTCACTAAAATACCATATATATAGGAATATATGTTCCTTGGATCTTATTTTTCCTATGACTCTTCATCTACCTTTCATATGACTCATGTACAAGTGGACTCCTTGTACATTTACATCATTGCACATTGACACTTGTGCATTTATTACATTTATTTAAGTAACTACTTAAATTTACTCTAAAATAAACTCCTACTCTAGTTATGTACCAAAGGTCATACATTAACATGCACCAAATAATGTAATATACTCTAACACTTTTTAAATTATATTTCAATTTGTTTTGTACCAAGATGTATTGAACTGATTCCTTCAAAATTACTCATTAATGAGTTGAGAGGGCAATGGTGTGGTAGAAGAGAATGAAAAATTTGTATCTTTATCAAAAGTAATTCTTGAAGGAATTAAACATGATATAGGACAATTAATAGATGAGAAAAGATGATAATTCTATTTATGTGGTAAATTAAAATAATTTTCTTGTATTGAAATGAGTGATAGATATTCAATATTTTGTTCATGATTCTATAGTAATAAAAAAATAGTAACTAGTTCATATTGAAGCTCTAAATCATGCAATTTGTTGATCAGAATAGGTTCATCTTAAAAAATCACCCTTTTGGATGGATCCAATTATTTTACATGATCCTTTACAACTATGGTGGCCAAAGTTGAAATGTTCTTTTTATTTCCCTCATCTAATTCAAGAAACCATAGGCTTCTTGGATCACCATACTAAGTAGGTGGAATAAGTTTTAGAATATATTTTATTCTTTCTTCCTTGTTTCTTAATACCCATTTCCTGAATAGTTCGGTTAATCATAGGTACATCTTTAATGGCATGTAGTAAAGGGATTGTAACATTTAAACATTTTAATTCCTTTACAAAATCTAATTATGAAGATGTTATTTTTGATATCTCAAATTGTTTAGGATATGGTACTTTATTTGATTAATTTTCTTGAGGGAGGTTTTATTTTTCTTATTTTTGTTGTTATTTTAGTGCAAATGGGTCTTATTGTTTATTCTCATTAACTCCTATTTCTACAATGATATGCATAATAGGTTTAAGAATTATTATTTTTTAATGCAATTGAATGTTGTCATTTTAAATGATATTTAGCATGGTTATATCTTTCAATTTGACCATATAGACAGGGTTTCCAAATTTAACATTATTGGAATTGTCCATAGGTTGAGTCAAAAGTGGAGGTTCTTTTGCTTGCTTGCTTGTTGTTGTTGATGTCCCTAAGGGAAACTATGGGTAGGACCAGGTAATAAATGAAATTCATCTATAGGATATTCCTTTTCACAAATGCTACATGTGGTAGATATAGAAGTCTTATTCAAAGGACATCTATGAAGAGAATGCTTTTTCCTACATGTTGAACACTATACAACTAAAGGTTTTGCATTCGTTTCATCTAATGTTGTTTTAAAAATACACTAACATATCCTCTCTTAGATTAGCAAACTCTTCCATTAATTCTTTCACAACATTTTTATTGTTACAATTTTTATGTTTTCTTGTATAAGAATAATTTTTCTAGAGTTCAATGATCTCTTGGAATTCAAGATTATCTACATCTCCTTTTTCCATAAGATCCAATACATCTCTTGATTCATCTTGTAATCCTCTCAAGTATATGGTTTTGATAATTTTTAGTTCCACACTTCCACATATCTTATGAATAAGGGAAAATATATCTAGAAAATATTCTAAAATTTCTTCTTTCAGTTGTCTCATCCTGGGCAATTCATCCTTCCAATCCTTTACTCGATAGTATTCTTGATATTTCTTCAAACATACTCTTTCCATTTCATCCCATATTTGGATTGAATTTGGTTCTAATCTCATGAACCATTGTAGGGTTGAGTCTTCAAGAGTAGAAGGAAATAATTTGAGCTTTTGATTATCATTGATATAGTTATAATCTTGGCATACAATATTAAACTCAAATAGAAATATATTAGGGTCCTCAAATGCCACTCCCCTAAATGTTGGTAATACATAAGGTAAAATAATTTTCATGAGAGAGTTTTGATTAGGATCTAATTGAATGGGGTATTGGAAATTTTTTGTAGGAATACTAGTTTCACTAGGGTGGAGAACATTATTGGCTCTTTTTGGATTCTATGGTAAGATTGTCATTATATGTATAAATCATTTTAAATTATCCTAATCATATAGGTTTTTTTGATGAAAAGCTAAATTATATTAATAATTGTCAACAAAAAAGGTGGCGGGGGGGGCCGGGGGCAGGTGTCAAGGAAAGTTGGTGTTGAACTACCAATTTTTTCTCCTTTTAATGCTTTTTTAGGGGATTTTCCATTTCTTATAGCAGGTGGTTGTGATTCTTCTAAAATTCCAATGTTTTTGGGAATCATGAATTCATACAACTTTGTCTTACGTTTAACCTCTTATCATGAATTTTTTCTTCCTATGGATTGTGGAAACTTTACTCTACATATTTTATCTCTAAGAATATTGATACATCATATTAAAATAAAAACTCTTATTCTAGTGTCCTAATGTTTGAGATGCAATCCCAAGAAGTGCAACTATTTTTATTGTGAAGTCAATTTCCAAGATAATAATTAACATTGAAATACTTGTTTGTTCTCTAACAATGTCAATTTGCTCCTCGAAAATGGTGCTAAAAAGTTATGAGTGTCATTAATGCTCTAACTTTAATTAATTTATCAAAATTGGGATGATGTCCTAAGGTTATATATGATAGAGACATTGGAACTACAACTTAGATATCAAGACACTAGACTATCATAGAAAAGCATAAAATATTTGTAAAAAGGAAAATATGCTAAATTACACACTTGCATGAAGAAAATTCTAACTAATTTTCCAAAATTGAACATATTTAAATTAAATTTTTATGCTAATATTTATTAAAATTAAATTGTAGAATTTAAATGTTGAAATAGAGCTAGCTAAAATAAAATTTAAAGCAATTGAAAACAAGAAATTGAATGGTATTTTTTTATTGGTATAGGTTTTTGAAAGGGTCCCGTAACCTTTTACATTATGGAGGTAAAAAATGTGTGAAACTAAAACTCAAAAAATGTAGGCCTCTTGAGACAAAAAAGGAAGCCCTCTCCAGGAGGTAGAGATCTCGGATACCCACACAGAGGTCATGGAAAAACCAGGAACCTACAGAAAAAAAAAAAGTTGTCTCTAAAGGGCCATGGAGGAGCCACAAAATCAAAATCCCATGCATGGGCAGCAACAAAGGAAAACAACCATATAACCATGCAAGGGTGATGGAAATAGAAACTAGGAGAAAAAATCCCACGCTGGGAAATCCAGGGAAAAAAAAACTAGGTATTCATTTGGCCTATAACATCACGACCATTAGCCCACACCAGGATCTTGAACTCCTCTAGGATCTCAAATTGATCCTTGTACTCATACAGGAGGGTCTCTTCTTGATAAATTAGGGAATACATTATCTTTTCTGCTCTCCCTAGGGCCTTCATAATATCATGAAGGTCTTGGAGGTGGCCTCTTTTAGATAGATTGGCCAACAAGAAATCTTGGAAGCCAAAAGGGGAGGTGGTTTGGTGGAGGTGCCCTTGAGAGAATGGTTTTTCTTGGGGGTAGTCTCCTACTTGACTTAAAAATATAGAGAGTCACCATAGGTATCATTGTTAACAACAATGGGTGCCTTGTGCTTACCACTATTGGATTTGACTCTAGTGGAGCATCGGGTACCCAGAGTACCCTCCTAGTGTTCAGTTAGTTCTTGGGGATGTGGACATATCACCACCTTTGGTTGTGCCATTGTCATATACAGACCCCAACACCATCACTCCCATAGCCCTCTAATTTTTATTATCCAAAATGTATCGGTATAGCAGTAGGTGCAACCCTTGATGCAGAAGGAGAGAAGAAACTCTTTGCTTTATGTTGAGAAACAAACACTCCATAGATCAGAAGAGATACTCTAAAATGTAATAGTCTCCTTTTACCGTAAATGGTTGAGTAATACGAGGTAAAAATTTTGAAGCATGACATCGAGTTTATCCAAGGTGAAATATTGGAGGACAGTAACCATTATAATATCTCATAGTTTTAGTATAAAGTCACAAAGGATGCCAAATTTATACCTAGTGAGGGATTCATCGTGGTCCTAAAAGAGGGCCAACTCACCCTGGAGCAAGTTCTTCTCCTTCATTTGGATTCCCCATTATTTTAGTAATAATATCCATAGTGATGGTAAAACTTAATCCACTAATGACAACATGGCATCCATCCCACATACAAACAAATTTGAGGGATAGGTCAGGATCATGGCCTTCAAATAATTGGAGGAAGTTTAATAATCCATGATCACAGAAAATATTATCGACCAAGGTAGCCAAATGGAGGGCGGTAGGTTTGACTTCAGCCATCAAAATAAAGCTAGGCCAGAGGGAGGGAAAAGCATGGTAATATATCAAAGTATTCATACATAGGAATGGAGATAACATCACAATGAACCAATGAAAAATGGTTGAAAATATTGGGGATCCTACCACATCCCAAATACATAAGTGGTAGTGGCACATAACACACATGCCACTCTCCAAAAAATAATGAAATATGATTGAAGATAGGATGGAATTGAATGACACAAATGGGTTGACACTTGAGGTAGAGACCCAATTGGAAGGCCAGACCAAAAAATAGAAAGCTTCAATTTAAGGAATACCTTCATTCAATGGATTAGTACCAAATTCAAAGGCAAATATTGTCAACACTATTGAAGGAGGGTTCCATTAATAGTTCTTATGGCTTGACACATAGTTACCCGAGGTAACCGAGTGGTGAAAACTAAAACTTAAGGTATAGGGATCAAATAAAGTGGGGGAGTTATAAAATGTACTGCTAATGGAGATAAAGAAATAGGACCGAAACACCATAATGGCTGCCACATGTGAATGAATGAAGGAACACCATGACACTGATAAGGTAAATCAGAGAGCCAAAACCTCTTCATCATCACCTACCAAAGGACATTACACAAGGTCCATAAACCTCTACAATGGTCATGTGACTCACCTTAGGAAACCTATAATCCCAAACTTTATCTGTATCTACCATGTGAAGGATCACCCTCTGACTAAAATCAATTCCTTTGTTCATAAGTGCCACATAAATGAACATGTGAGCACTCCTAGTAATGTGGCTTCCCTTAGTATTACTAGGAAAAGAATGAAAAATGTATGAAGCCACATGAAATTCTAGCACCAAAACCTCTTAGTCTTACTATTCATGAACTTCATGAACTTCAAGATCATTGATGTTGATGAGAGATGGAGGAAAACCTCACTTCCACAGGGTGAGACTCTACTAAAAAATTTTCAAATTGACAATGAAATAAATCAGATCATTACCTTTATGGTAGATGTGGTTTAAAGTGAAATCACGAGGATACAAAATAAAATGGTGTACCGGGTGTGATGAGAACAAAAGCATACGAAACGCTAAGTCCTACGAATGAAGAAAAAGGACTAAAGTGCATGAAAATGGAAAACAAATGAACTGAAATGAGATATAAAGCAAATGTAAAGTGCAGCCCTTTTTTTTAATAGTTTTGCTTTAGGATCAGGTTACAATACATCTCCTTCCTTTTTAGGAGCTAGGAGCGTTAGATATAGTTTTGTTACACCACGGATGGTACACTCCCCATTGAAATCTTCTACGTGCCCACATTTGAAATGGGCGGGCCAAACATCACCGCCACTTGCATGAATGCATCTGTAGTTCCTTGCTACCCCTCCGATGTTGATATCCTACATTCAGATAAACAACAAATGATTAATAGCACCTGCGGATGGAGGGAAACAAGTAATCCCCAAGGCCTCCCGGTCATTGCATGAATGACATAATTAAAAAGGTAATCAAAACATGTCATAATAAGATGAAATTTGGACCAAATAATGCAAGAACCATCATGAACACACTGCAAAAGGAACAGTCAAGAAATCTACTATATACTTCTAATCGCTCCGGGGTGGGACGATTAGGATTGTCATAAAATGTCAGAAAGAAACCTCCTAAATGTACCATCTAGAGGCCTCCAAAACACCTATAAAGTTGGGGTTAGGTAAAATAGGGCATTTTGAGATGACCCAGAAGATCGTATTTTGCAGATTCAGCCCCGATCACCCTGTATCTGAAGATGCTCCTTGTATGTTAGCGAAAGCGAAAAACAATGAAAACACAGTCAAAAATCATCAGAATAGCATGAAATTTGAATGGCAGCATACATGAATGACATAAAATAAGATGCAAAAGAAATAGTGAATAAATCTACTACAAATTTCTAATCACTCCGGTGTGGGGCGATTAGGACTGTAACAGTGTGGGGGGCACCCGAGGGCAGGATGCCCATCGTTTGGGGCTTGGTTTTGACACCAATCCACTTGGGATGGGTCCAAAACCTCCTAGGGGGTTGTGTACAAAAAATGGGTGGGGTATTGTGGCCAATGTTTTGGGTTTTGGGTCTGGATTGTGCTTCCAATGTTCACCCAATAACCTCCCTTTCAAAAGAGAGATCAAGGATGTAAGAAGCACAAGTGAGGGGTGAGGATGTAATTCAGCAGCACTCTATTGCTCCAAATGCTCCTACTCTGTCCTCTTTTTTGGGGTGAGAAGACTCACCATTTTATAGAACTGAGGGTCTCTTGTGAATGAGCATGTAGAGGTGCCACTTGGCCATCATGCCTTCCCAGGGGAGAGAATATTCCTCCCTGATTAAGGGCTCCATGACTACCTCTATGACTACCTCTTTGAGCTCAAAAATGCTGACTCACACTCCCATGCATTGAAGGTGGAGTTGAGTGGTGGATCTGAGCTGCCATTTTTCAAGGTTTGACCTTTTTCCCTTCAAACCTGCTATTCGACCCACCCTAGAGTGAATGCTGCTAGTCGTCCTGGGGTGGGACGAATACCGGTTTGTAATCGTCCTAGGGTGGAACAAGTAGGGAGTAGAGTGCCTAAAATATACCAAATTGACCTCTGACCTTCCAAAACTACTTTGGGAGTGGTTAGGACCACTTTTTAACCTTTGGGGGATTCCCTAGGGGCTATGTATGTCAATTCGATCACTGCTTGTCATCACATAATCGGATTGGTGTTGTTTTGGTATCTACAAAAACCCCTTTTTGGGATGCATTGTGCGTGGTGCAGTGCTGAGCAAAAATAGATAGCCAAAGCACTAATGATTAGGGTTTCTTAGTAACCTAACCAAATTTTTATGCCCCAAGTATGGAAAGGGTATGCATTCTTGAATCCTTGCTTCTGACGAGCTAAGAAGCTTAATTCAAGTGTTAACCTTTTTTGATGAGGTGTTACTTGATCTTGGACATTGTTCAGTCATGAATAGGCAAAGGGCGCAACCTTTTTGTCAATGGAAACCTTGAGTTCATGATTCATGAATGCCAAGTGTTTGATCAGCTTGTGATTATTGCTTGTTTTTTGCCCCAGGTAGGAGCGTGATTATCTTTGTCAATGATTATTTGAATGCATACCATTTCCTTTATTGGGTGTGTTTGTTGATTGGTGACTAAGTGTGACTACCCCCTCAAGTGAAAAATCGATGAGGGAATGACCGACATGAGAAAAGCGATGAGTTGCTTGACCCAAGATGACTTTTGTAAGGGTGCTTTCAGTTGTTTTTCATTGATCGCTCATGCAGGTTTTGAACAATCTGACCTATTTTTGGTGGGTTTTAACCCTTTTTGTGATACATTTTGGAGCTGAAATTGTCAAAAATTCATCCTCCCGTGGAGTGGTCCAGCTATGGTAGCCTTCTTAGGGAGTAGGATATTGATAATTTATGTCCCTGACATCATTTTTGTATGCCAAAAATATCAGGCGCAAAGGCGCCTTTGTTCGGCAATGTTATTGCTATTTTTAGGTGGGTTTGGACCCTTTTTGTGACACATTTTGGGGATGAAATTCTCGAAAATCTGTCCTCCCGTGGAGCGGTCCAGCTATGGTAGCCTTCTTAGGGAGTAGGATAGTGAGGATTTGTGACCCCAACATCATTTTTGGATGCCTTTAAGCACAGGCGCAAAGGTGCCTTTGTTCGGTAATTTTATTGCTATTTTTCGTGCATTTTGGATGCATTTTTTGTTCTTGATTTTCTTGCTCTGTAATTGTCCTATGGTGAGATGAATACCAATTTTGTAATCATCCCAGGGTGGGATGAGTGCTAACTAGAGCACTCATCCTAGGGTGGAATGATTACATGCCTAAAAGCCTATATAAGGGCCAAAACTAGGGTTTGGGCTCATTTGCATTTGATTTTTTTGGCAATTTGGAGCTGTGAGGAGTTCAAGTCTGCGTAGCGGAGCACTATCAAGATTTCATGGAGACCATGAGTGCATAGACCGGATCATCGAGTGGCAGAGCCGAGGCAATACCGGTAGGTGCTCCTTCGCTTTATTTTGCTTGTTTCTATTTTATAGTTCAAAACCGTAATTAATTTATTTTGTTTTTTCATTTTAAACTAAGGTTAAAACCCTAGGTTAAAGTTTTATTTGTTGTGTTTTTTTATTTTGTGTTGCGTTTTTTAAACTAAGATCAAAACCCTAGTTTAAAGATTTTGTTGTTTATTATTATTATTATTTTTTAGTTTTAAACTAAGGTTGAAAACCCTAGGTTAAAAATTTTTGTTTTTTTTTTTAAATTAGAGTTAAAAAACCCTAGGTTAAAGGATTTGTTTGTATTTGTTTTTTTGTTTAAATTAGATTTAAAAAACCCTAGGTTAAAGGATTTGTTTGTATTTTGTTTTTTATTTAAACTAGAGTTAAAAACCCTAGGTTAAAGATTTTGTTGTTATTTTGTTTTTTTGTGTAAACTAGAGTTAAAAACCCTAGGTTTAAAATTTTGTTGTGATTTTGTCATTTTTTTTTGTTTAAACTAGAGTTAAAAACCCTAGGTTAAAATTTTGTTGTTATTTTGTTTTTTGGTTTAAACTAGAGTTAAAAACCCTAGGTTACATGTTTTGTTGTTATTTTTTTTTAATTTAAACTAGAGTTAAAAACCCTAGGTTTAAAATTTTGTTGTGATTTTGTTTTTTGTTTAAACTAGAGTTAAAAAACCTAGGTTATAGATTTTGTTGTTATTTTATTTTTTGTTTAAACTAGAGTTAAAAACCCTAGGTTACAGATTTTGTTGTTGTTTTGTTTTTTGTTTAAACTAGAGTTAAAAACCCTAGGTTTAAAATTTTGTTGTGACTTTATTTTTTGTTTAAATTAGAGTTAAAAAACCCTAGGTTAAAGGATTTGTTTGTATTTGTTTTTTTGTTTAAATTAGAGTTAAAAAACCCTAGGTTAAAGGATTTGTTTGTATTTTGTTTTTTATTTAAACTAAAGTTAAAAACCCTAGGTTAAAGATTTTGTTGTTATTTTGTTTTTTTGTGTAAACTAGAGTTAAAAACCCTAGGTTTAAAATTTTTTTGTGATTTTGTGATTTTTTTTTTGTTTAAACTAGATTTAAAAACCCTAGGTTAAAATTTTGTTGTTATTTTGTTTTTTTGGTTTAAACTAGAGTTAAAAACCCTAGGTTACAGATTTTGTTGTTATTTTGTTGTTTGTTTAAACTAGAGTTAAAAAACATAGGTTTAAAATTTTGTTGTGATTTTGTTTTTTGTTTAAACTAGAGTTAAAAACCCTAGGTTACATATTTTGTTGTTATTTTATTTTTTGTTTAAACTAGAGTTAAAAACTCTAGGTTACAAATTTTGTTGTTTTGTTTTTTGTTTAAACTAGAGTTAAAAACCCTAGGTTTAAAATTTTGTTGTGATTTTATTTTTTGTTTAAACTAGAGTTAAAAACCCTAGGTTACAGATTTTGTTGTTATTTTGCTTTTTGTTTAAACTAGAGTTAAAAACCCTATGTTTAAAATTTTGTTGTTGTTTTGTTTTTTGTTTAAACTAGAGTTAAAAACCCTAGGTTTAAAATTTTGTTTTTATTTTGTTTTTTGTTTAAACTAGAGTTAAAAGCCCTAGGTTAAGTGTTTTGTATTTTGTTTAGACGAAGGTTAAAAACTATTGTCAATTTTTTTGTTTTTTTTTAGTTTAAACTAAGGTTAGAAACCCTAGGTTAAAATGTTGTTTTTATTTTGCGTTTGTTTTTTATTGATTTTGTTTTTTTTTTTAAATGTTTGCACTATACATTTGGTTAATGTTGTTGTACAATTGATTAAACATTTTTTTTTGTACAGTTTGTATCTTTTACTGTATATTTGTTTTAGTGTTGTACAATTTTATTTGATGATTTGTACTTTTATTGTATAGTTTCTCTGTACTTTGTTTTTCTGTATTTTTTTTTACTATACAGTTTTATTTGAATTTTAGAATGTGTTTGCTGTACAGTTTGTTAATTGTTTTGGAAGTACAATTTTTTGTTTTTGTTGTCATGTTTTAATTTTTTTTTGTTATTTTTTTTGTTGTTTTATTTTGCAGGTGGTGAAGAGTCGGTACCATCAGCCGACGGTATTCTTTGACACACGAGATGCACTGACTATGGCAGACTGAGATTGGCTTGATGCCCTTGGGGTCAAGCAGGTGACTCGATTAGAGCTTGTGGTGGGGGATCAAGCATATCTGACTGCCTTGATCAACTTATGGGATCCTTGCACCAACACCTTTCATATCCCAATAAGGGAGATGACAGTGACTCTGGAGGACATTTATCAAATTCTACGAATTTTGATAGATGGGCTGCCCATTCAGATGACTCCTCATAATTAGTAGACGATGGTGCTGACATGGTGCTTTGGGCATGCGACAGATATGGGGGTGGATGAGGCGATGGAGAGGGCATAGGGGGACTACCTGATTGGCAGTATTTTGGTGCGATGGTGGATGGATAAGGGCATGTTGGGGGTGAGGCATGCACTGCTCATGACTCTCATCTCCAACATGTTGCTTCTCGACTCCTCAGGTGCGAGGTTCCCTTGGAACCTGCTTGAGGTGGTGTTTAGACTTGTGGAGTGTCCGACCTCAGCACCACTGATTATGAGGTGGGGTCAGACATTACTGGCACAACTTTATGATGAGTTGTATGAGGTCTGCTATCGGAGGCGAAAGGGGATTGGATGCAGCTACCTATTGTAGTGATGGGGGTGGCAACACCTAGCTATGGAGTGGCCACAAGGTTTTCATGGGCCACTCGAGCAGAGATGGTGGACAAAGAGATTGGTTATGCAGCTCTGTGGCATAGGTCAAAGGAGCATGGGTAGATTTGGTGGTGGGCAGGTGACGTTATTCACTACACTTATGCCTTCTCGCATCTTGCTCCTAGGGAGGTGTGTTGGTAGCCATACTGGGACTGTCCATCTTAGCATGAGGCTAGAGAGTGGCTTTGATAGATGTGCAGGGGGAGTTGGCTGATCGGGTGGCATGGGACCGAGTAGGAGTACTTCCCGTACATCCAGGTGACTCGACAGTTTGGGGTGTGCCAGGGATTGCCTGGTGAGCCCTTGATCTATCGACGTCGGGGCGGTGAGAGGACTCTGGCCTGGCCAATCATTGAGCTGCTAGGTGAGGAGTCGAATATAGTGATTGATGTACCTAACGTGGACAACATCGGGGTGACGGTTGAGTACGACCAGTGGTGGATGATGCTACGATGGCAGGGGGAGGGGCCTCTAGGAGGTCTGAATGCGACAACAGTAGGAAGTGAGGGTGTAGAGACACCGAGGGAGGGTTGGGGGGCTCTGTTCGATGATGCAGATATGGTGGAGGTTGATGACTTTGGTGGGGATGATTCAGGAGTTTCAGAGTATCTGGATACATAGGACATCTCAGAGCAGTGGGTGTTGGAGTAGCATGCCATTTTGGAGAGGCCTATGCCTCGGTCAGTCCCAGAGGGTATGGAGGTGAGGCTTCATGTTGAGATAGCATGATTGGAGGATCTACTATAGAGATGATATGAGGAGCACAGGGATGTTCTACAAGAGAGGGATCTCTTGCGGACTCAGTTGGTAGAGTGGGAGAATACATTGGATACGTACCGTCGGTGGGATGGGGACATAGATGCTTCGTGGGAGATGGATCTCCTATAGACTCAGTTGGCACAGTGCGATGATGCATTGGCTGCATACCATCAATGGGAGGTGGATTGGGTCTGACACCGATTGGAGTTGGAGGAAAATATTATCAACCTCGATGGGTAGTTACCTAAGCTCACTAGAGGTGGATCGTCGCACCGAATGAGAGATAGTGAGACTAAGCAGTATGCTTCCTCTCATCGCAGGCAGGTGGGTGAGGGTAGCGCTAGTGGGCATGATGCGAGGGCTGGCAGCAGCCACCTTAAGAGGTCTCATAGGACCCACACCACTGGGGGTAGTTCTAGTCACACCGATCCTACGTGATCATGGTGGTCGACTCCCTAGGCTTGGGGTTTTTGATTTTTTGATTTTTTTGTGAGGTCCAAGGACCGTTTTATTGTAGCCTACGGGAATTTTTGGTGATATATATACATAACTCTCTTTTTCATTATACACTTGTCGTGATTTATTATTAATTTTATGCACATTTATTTATGTTGATGTATGCATGTGTTATTATGAGTGTGATATTTCTAATTATATGATGTATGCATATGGAATGGATGAAAATGATTTGTTGATAACTTGGTGGTGGCACCATA
Organism: Wollemia nobilis; assembly: GCA_028583015.1. Taxonomy (NCBI): domain Eukaryota; kingdom Viridiplantae; phylum Streptophyta; class Pinopsida; order Araucariales; family Araucariaceae; genus Wollemia; species Wollemia nobilis. Next base: position 52,350 of record JAQPPZ010004113.1, read on the forward strand.
GACTATACAGGATTTACTGGATTTCTATACTATGTGATGACTTTGCATGTGTAATATTTTTTTGCTTGTATTTTTTGATGGTGATCTAAGAATGGAATGTACCATAGGTGTTCTAGAATGTAGTTAAGGTTTTTATGAGACTCAGATGTTTTTAACTAACTAGCTAATACTGTATATTTATCTTACAAGACTTTTGAACAAGGTACAAATCAGACTTGAGTTTGACCAAGTTATTTCACATCCCTGTGTGTGCGATTGAATTCATTTATGTGGTATTTGTCAGGATACCACTAGTGCTAGATACGTTGGCAACCAAACATGTACTGAGGATCACCTAATTAGCTCCACTAACTCCTTTTTTGTATTTAATAAGATTAATCTACGATGCAATCTAGGATACCATAAACTAGCTCATCCACATGCAAACATTGATATGTATGCAGTTCTAATGTGACAAATATATCGTCATGCAGGAGGTTTACCATCAGTGACCAATAGGTTATCCACCAAAATGGTACTGAGGATCACCTCATGACCTTTCGAATGCTGAGAGTTCCAGGGATTCAAGTTTGACTCCCTTCTTTTCTTCAATTTTTATTGGGATACTTGCTCTCATATGTAGTGATAAAAATCACTGTTTATTTTTATTTTTTTCTTTTGAGCAAGGGATTGGAATTTTGAGTGATGAGAATCACTATTGCTTGTGCTTTTTGATGTATGCACTTTGTGGGTTTGGATATCAAACTTTGGAGTTTGTATTTTGACTTTTGCAATTTTTGATGTTTGCAACCCTTTGAGGATTTTGGGATTCTTGGGGAATTGGGTAGGGAAAATGCTTATCCTTTTGCCAACTCTCAGCATTCTTGGGGTCATTCGCACAGGGGGATGAGCAAGATAACCATTTTGCATATGGTAACCTAGCCTGCTATGCAGGTTTCATCTTTCGTTCACACAACTTGGGAATTTTTATGTGTTTTAACTTGTGTTGGGATGCTACGTAACAAGATGTGATCCAAGTAAAACTCTACCTTTGTAAAATCTGTCTGACTTTGTATCATTTTTGGATAGAAATCTAATGATAGCTGAATGATGAAAGCCCTGAATACATTAGAAGACGACTAATTATGATATGGTGAAAAATGTGGATGGCATTTATTTTTTTTGGACCTTTTACAAAGTGGATAAATGTGGAAAATGATGGAATTGTCGAGTAATTATAGTCTATGGTGCATTTGACCTGTATGACCAACAAATATGCAATGTACGTTTGAGATGCCTAATGCAACTTATTTTTTTGTGTTTTTGATTTTTAAGAGTATGCATGGAAGTGAGATGCAATTTTTTTGCTATTTTTGATTATTTTATTGTTTTTGAAAATTCTTTATGGTTGGTTTATCCCGAGTGGGTGCAAGTCAAGTGATTCTTTCGGATCCTTGGATGTTTTGACCAAAGGGATTATAGATACCTTTGGGGCATTTTGGGTGACCAAGCGGTTGTGGGAACCCTTGGGGATTTTGGTTTGACCAAGGGGATTATGGTCACCTTTGGGGCATTTTTGGGTTGACCAAGCGATTGTGGGAATCCTTGGAGCTTTTGGGTTTGAACAAAGGGATTATGGGTACCTTTGGGGCATTTTTGGGTTGACCAAGCGATTGTGGGAATCCTTGGAGCTTTTGGGGTGGGCCATGGCTCTTTTAAATATTTAATGGTCTCAAATGATTGATGTTCAAGGGTTCTAGTTCCTTGACTCCTTCAAGAGAGGCGAGCCGATATGTTTTGGGTCCTATTTTACTGTCAATGACATAAGGACCTAACCAATTTACCATGAACTTATCCCTTAAATTGGGCAGCAAGTTAGAATTTTGTTGGTTCTCTTTTAAGACCAATTCACCAACCTAAAAATCCCTCAGGTGAACTTTCATGTTGTATGCTTTCTTACGTCACTCTTGATAGATATGTAAATGCTCGAGAGCATTGATGCATCATCATTCATCGAGCAACGTAAGATGGTCTAACTAGTCTTGCCATGTAGTGTCATCATCGATGAACTCTTGCATTGATATGTGTAGGGAAGGTATTTCCAACTCGAGAGGCATGTCTGCCTCGGAGCCATACACCAGTGAAAATGGAGTTGCCCCAGTGGGCGTCCGAATGCTAGTGCGATAAGCCCAAAGAGCAAGTGGTATTTGAATGTGCCAATCCTTGTTACTGTCTATGACTATATTTTTAAGGATGGCAACTAGTGTTTTGTTTGAGGCCTCTGCTTGCCCATTTGCCTACAGATAATAAGGTGTCGAAAAACTATGCTGAATTTTGTACTTTGTTGTCAAAGCATGCACATATTTGTTCTTAAATGATGTCCCATTATCCGAGATGATCTTGGATGGAATACCAAAATGACATATGATGTTATGTAAAATAAACTCCGCAATGCGGGTCCCAGTCGTAGAGGTAAGCGAAATTGCTTCCACCCATTTGGTGAAGTACTCTATGGTCATTATGATAAACATGTGACGACCTAACGACGTAGGGGAGATATTTTTGATTAGATCTAGGCCCCACTATGAAAATGGCCAAGCTGATTGGATCGACTGCAAGGCCTGAGAAGGTACATGTGTCAAATTAGCATGGTGTTGACATTTCATGCACTTCCTTACGTACGCGCAACAATCTCACTCTAAATATGGCCAATAATAGCCCATGCAAAGAATGCACTTTGCGATGGCCATACCGCTGAAGTGGCCATCGCATGTACCATCGTGTGCTTGGGTGATCACCCAAGCGAACTCCTGCTAGTCCAAGCAATGGAGGAGGATCCCTTCATAGCTTCGACGATACAAAATGTCTCCCAGCAAGACATGTTTTTTTGCTTTTTGTTTGAATGATCTTTTCACGATGTGCATCAATCCAAGTGGGAGGTTACCTAGCTTTAGGTAGTCTCTTATGGGTGTGTACCAATCCTACTGATTAGAAACCTCGATGGTATGAACTACCAATCCCTCTTGACGTTTGTCCCTAGCAAAAGCTGAGCGGGAACAAACTTGTAAAAATAGCGTTGTGTTGCTATTAAGAGGGGTTGGGGAGAACAAGGACCCCTAGTTGGCATGATTCAAACTATCATGGATTCGAGAGAACTTATCCTGAGATGGTTCAATCTGGATCAGGTGGATTCTTGGTGTTAGGTCAGAGCTTGCACGCTCCATCACGGATTGCGATAGTATTTTGACTTGAATGGTTGTCATCTCATCAGAAGGGTCTTGCAGGATTAGTGACCCTAATGAGGCCATCATGTCCACAAAATGATTCGATGATCGAGGGAGTGCCTCAATGTTGTACCATTCAATATTTGCTAGGAATTTATCCAAAAGGGCTTTGTAGGCCTGTAGAACTGGGCATTTACATTGGAATACCCCTTTTACTTGGTTGACGATTAACAGTGAATCACCAAAGATGTTCAAACATTTCATGTTCATGGTGATGGTTGTCTGAAGACCTATGAGCAAGGCTTCATATTCAGCATTGTTGTTGGTGCACGAGAAATCAAGTTTAAATGATAGAGGCATTGGAGCCCCTTGTGATGTGAAGAATATGATTCCCATGCCACCCCCTTGCTCAAATTTAGAACCATCAAAGAATAAGGTTATGTCGGCCTATGACTCAGGCTCATCAAAATCTGGCGATTCTAAGACATGGAAGACCCCATCATCGGGTAGCTCTACGGTTAGAGGTTGATCATCTTCGAGAGGAGCCTCTGCTAGTTGATCGACAATGACTTGACCTTTGATGGACTTCTATCCAATGAATTCGATGTCAAACTCCATCAACAACATGATCCATTTTTTCATGTGGCTACTATGATAAGTACGACCCATCATGTACCACAATGGATTCTCTTTAGACACAACATACATCATGTTGCTCAGCATGTAGTGGCATAGCTTTTTGGTGGCAAATACCACTGCTAAGCATAGCTTTTTGATGTATGCATAGTTAAGTTCATAACTGACTAGGGTGCAGCTAAGATAGTACATAGCCTGTTCTTTATGTAGTTCATTTTTTTGGGCTAGCATGGCACCCAGTGCCACCTCAGTAGCTAAGATGTATAAATAGAATGACACTCCTGGTCTAGGTGGTGCCAATACTGGCGGTGAAGCCAAGTATTGTTTAATGTCATCGAAGGTTGACTGACACTCTTCATCCTAGTGAAATGCTACCCCCTTATGTAATAATTTATTCATGGGTCAACACTTGTCAGATAGCTATGCTATGAAGCGCTTGATTGACGCGACCTTTCCCTGCAAGCTCCCGAGCTGCTTGATGGTGGTTGGGGGAAGCATTTCAAGGATTTCCTTGAATTTATTTGGATCTACCTCGATGCCTCATTTAGGGACTATGAAACCCAAGAGTTTTCCAGATGTGACGCCAAATACGCACTTCTTGGGGTTTAGTCACACTTTGTGTTCGATGAGGCGATCGAGGATCTTGCTTAAGTCATCGAGATGATTTGGGCGCAAAAGATATTTGGCCAACAAATCATCCATATAGTCTTCCAAAATTTTATGCATGTGATCATGGAAGATGTATGTCATAGCATGTTGGTAGGTGGCACCAGCATTTTTAAGGCCAAAGAGCATGACCTTATAACAAAATGTCCCCCAAGGCATTGTGAACGCCGTTTTGAGTTGATCGTCGGGATTGATACGAATCTGATTGTATCCCAAGAAACCATCCATGAGGGAAAGCATTTCATGGCCTGTTGTAGTGTCTACAAATGCCTCGATGCTAGGCAAGGGGAAATCATCCTTGGGACTTGCTTTGTTTAGATCTTCAAAATCGGTGCATATGCGAATCCTCCCATCTGGCTTCTTGATGTGTACCATGTTGGACAACCATGGTGGGTAATCCACGTAGATGACAAAATGTGCATCCAATAGCTTTTGTAGCTCATATTTTACCATTAAGGCTACCATTGGGTGCATCTTACATAGTTTTTTCTTGACTATCAGATCAAGCGTTAGATTATGCGTGACTAGCTATAGGTCTAGCCCCGACATGTCTTTGTAGGACCATGCAAAAACCTCCTTCTTATATTTGATAAGGGCAATGTAATCGGCTTGCTCTTTGATGAATTACGAATTCATTGGACCAGAGCTAATGTCTACGTCAGTCATCTATTTGACTCACATGTGGGACCCATCCTCCAACTGGTGTGGAGTTGGGATCAGGTGGATATCATTTGCTAAATTTATATCTATGTTTGGAACATCAGGTTCCTCTTCAGCATGGAAGATATCTTGAGTTGGTCTTGGGGTGAAGTGAAGAATCTCATCGCAAGGCCAGTACTCTGATGGGGATGGTGGTGAGTTAGCATGATCCCAGTCTATGGCATCTAATTTTAGATACAATGGTTGCACTGGGTCGGTTGGATTGTGGATGGGGGTATTTAAGTCAATGGAGATCATGTTGATGAAGTGAATTTGGTGTCCATTACCATGCGGGTGGTTACTTGGACATCCTTGGTGATCTTTGTGCTTTGGATCTGGCTCTATGGGTATTGGCACAAATGGATCAGCCCTATGTGTAGATAAAAGGATAGGATCTGCCTTTGGCATTGATGTCTCTATAGGGTCTCTGGGTGGAAGGTGCTCTTTGTATGCCTGAAGTGGCGGATGCAGCACTTGGTCTAACTATGCTTGGTTTAGGTGCCACCTATGCCTTGGCCCCATGTTTAGTTGTTCAAACATGTCATCAATGTCCATGGGGTATTGTTGCTACTGCATGTGGTTGAGATAGGCCATCTCAGTCTCATATTCATAATCATTGTTAGAGATCCATAGGCCTTCATTGGCTTTGATAACTATTTGTGGCATGTGGGGCTCACTCTGCTCGAGCAAGTTAATTTGGTCCCATCGGAGTTGTTCCGCTCTCTATGGGAGGACCTGATTCTCTTGAGGTGGCATCTTCTTGATTGGAGCATTCAATGGGAACATCATCATGAAGTTCTCTTGATAGTCATCTATGGGCATCACTTGCGAGTGATTGCTATCGAAATCGAAAGGGTCCCAAGGTGCTACCTCATACTCTAACTCATCTTTTGAAGATCCTTCTTGGCCTTGTCTATATCCCTTTTGGAGGTAAGTTCCTAAACTTTCCCCTTTCTCGATCGAAGGGGAGGAGTTGTTGAGGCCCACAAGGTTGGTTGTTAACAATTGGAGATAATCCCCCAATGTGTATGTTGTGTTAGGATTGGCATATGGATCTTGTACCAACCCATCCTTGTTGCCTAGCCCTAGGCCTTGCATGTTCTCTACCAAGATGTCAAGGGGAAGAGGGTGGTTGAACCCTACTCCTGATTTGTCGTATGGCATCTGATATCTTGGTTGACATAGAATGCACACTCCTTGTTCATATCTGCCCAACCCATATCCATGCCAATTACATTGGCCAAGGTATTTCAAAGTGAAGTCCAGGTTGGACAGATAGTTGACATTCTCAACAAAGGGCTCTTAGTCTTCTTCCTCTTGTAGGTAAGGTTCAATGCCATTGTCGAGGCCCCCATATACAAAATTTGTCTGATTTGGTGGGTAGCCCAAAGGGACAATAGTGTCAATGGGGAGGCGAGGTCTCCCCATGTCCTGCATGGACTCAAGCATGGGGTTTGCTACGATGTTCCAAACTAGATACTCCTCCAGGACCGTATTTGCCATCTCAATGGTGATCTTTGGTGGTTGAGGGGGAGGGAATAGGAGTTCTTCCTGAGTCCACTCCATGTCAGGTGAACTAGGCATCTCGACTTCCATCCGGCTAGGCACCTCTTCAGTAGATATGGTTGAGACTAATGGTGGTGTCTCTTCCAAGGGTTTCTTCCCATTATCCTTTGGTGTGGCCACCGTAGGTGGCATTGTTGGTGAAGGACCATATGATGAAGATGGAAGGGTCAATTGTGGCATCAGCTGCACCACATTGCAATACTTGAAGGGCTCTAAGTCTACCGGGACTACATGCACTTGCCCTTCGTATGTGTACTTTAGGCACTGATGGGCTATCGAAGGGACACACTTCATGTCCCTAATCCAAGGTCAGCCCAACAAGATATTATAGGCCATATCACCTTCCAAGATGTGGCACAACATAGGAATAGTATTTTGTCCCACTTGGATGGGTAGGACAATTGTGCCAACCATCAAGCATATCGCGTCATTGAACACTCAAAGAGTATAGGTGGAGGCCACAATGTGAGATGCTGGTAACTTGAGGTGTTTCAATGTTGTTGTTGTGATTATATTGTTGGACGAGCCAGTGTCCACCAACACCCTCTTAAATGGAATCTCGTTGACCCACACAATGATGTGCAGGGGTGGATCCACAATATCACCAATCACCAATTTTAGTTCATCTTCTCTAAAGGTGATGACTAGCTCTGTACATCGTTTTACATGTCCCACAAAGTTTTTGAAAGAATTTGCTTCATGGGGCTGTAGCTCGATGGCCTTAAGTATCTCCATTAGAGTCTCTCGATGGGGCGGTGATTGTTGTATGAGCTCATAGATGGAGAGCCTAGCCGACATGGTCCTTAAACTTTGGGTAAGTTTAGTCCGAATCGTGGCCACTGGTCTAGGTGGGGGAGGTTGTGTAGGGTGCTTTTGAGGTTGTGACGTTGATGGAGCCTCTCCTGTAGCTACCACAGGGATAGATATGCTTGGGTACCTCTTATTTCGAGTCACTATGCTTATCATCCCTACATACCCCTGCATGGGGCAATTCTGTGTCACCTCATTAACTTGAAGAGTCTTTCCCTGTGCATCATGGGTAGGCAAGGGGTCTTTGAAGACCTCCATCTATTGGTTGTTTGGTGCTACGGGATTATCCACCGCTAGCATCTTATTGTCTATTAGGTCTTGCACTAAGCTTTTGAAATTCCAACACACATAAAGGTCATGTCCTTTCTGTGGATGAAATCTACAGTACAAGTCTTCCTATAGCCCTTGGGTTTTGGCACTTGGGGTCTACGGTCAATTTGGAGGTTTATCAATTTAATGGACAAGGGTCAAAAAGGAATCCTTAGACTCGTGAAGGGTGTGAATTGTTCCTAGGGTGACATTGTTGATTTTACTTTTGCCTATGATTTTCCTTTTCATAGGTGTTAAGAGGAACTGCCTGATAATTGGCCTTTGGGGGCTGTTTGCTTGTGTAGGCTTAGGTATGTTTATAGCAACCTGATTGACCATGACGGGTTTTGGTTGCATTGATCCAATTTTGGTATTTTTGGGCCACTCTTTCTTGTGTGGCTTGGCAATCTTGCCATTCTGTATCTTGATCTCCTCAATGATTCTGGCTTGTTCTAGAGCTTCCTCAAGAGTGGCATATTGCTATAGCTACAATAGCATGGAGATCGATCTCAAGCAACTTTTCAAGAACATTTGGGTCAAGTCAACCATGGGAGGGAGGTAAGGTAGCTTTGAAAGCAACGTCCTCCACCGATTTCCATAAGCCACCATGGTTTCTTCCTCATACTACCTAAGGCTAGCTAGGTCACTTAATGATTCTTTCTTTTTGGTATTGAAGGCAAAAAGTTTGAGGAACGCATCCACTAGCTGGTCCAAGTTACTGATGCTATACTTTGACAACTGGGTAAACCAATCCAAGGTAGGCTCTGCGAACGTGGTTATAAATGTTCTTAGAAGCAAAGCATCATTGTCCTAAATGCCAAAGCATTGGCTTAGGAATCTTGTCACATGCTCTTGGGCATCCTCCTCCCCTCTAAATATTTCCAATTGAGGCATTTTAAAGTGTTCAGGATATGGGGGTGCAGGCACTGAAGGATGCACAGGGTGACTGCAAAGCTGGCATAAAGTGGGCTTTTGGGGCCCAGAAGTCTTGGTCTCCATAGACTCTAAGCTCTCTAGTAGCGCTTTGTATGCATCAAGAGATTTGATCTCTTCCTCTTTGGTTTGTTCCCATTGGGAATTATGGGGAACTTGAGGCCTATGGAGGGGCAACCGGGTAGCACCCCCTGCCTTGGTAGGGCATTTTAGCCCACTCTTCTTCTTGCTCAAACTCCTCATAGGCTTCTTGAGGAGTTCCTTGGCATGACCTATAAACATGGGTGGGTGCCCATCATTGGCTCTAGGGGTGGTCTCCCGCTCGGGTCTAGGAGGTCTTGGAAGCAACACTTGATAAGGTCATGGAGACCTATCTCGCACCAAGGGGTTGTGCCTCTCATACAATTTTTTCCTATGTGTGCGATGGGTTGGAACCTTCTCAGGCATAGTTTTCTGGAGCAACTCATCTATCTGATGCCAAATGCACTCTTTCCTAAGGCGATATAGGTGCTATAACTATTGTTGGTCTTGCTCAAGCTGCATGATTTGTGCTTGGTGGGTGGCATGTTTAGCAAATGCCAAGTCAATTTGTTTTGCTATCTTAATTCTAGGAGGCTTAGATGTCTCTCCTACACATCTATCTTAGTCATGGTGATTTGATATCTCTATAGGTTGCTTCCCTCTATCGATGTTAGCGACATTCACCTGAGGCTCTGGCCTTAGTAGGTGATCCTGATAAATAGCAGGTGCGGAAGCGCATTTTTCCCATGCTGTGTATTGCTCTTGAGGAATGTAATGGTTTTCCTCATGCTCCCTTTCATATATGTGAAAGGTGCGGGCAGAGTTTTCTTGCCCTGTTTGAAGAGCCTTGCACTTTGGATTTGGCCTATTGTTTCTGATAGTAATAAGGGGTAGAGGAGGGATGATGTAATCATGTGGCCCCTCCTTATGGACCCTATGTTGTTCTAGCACTTCATCACACGATGGCCACTCATAATGAGTGTCTAAGGGAGCCCTCCCATCTATGTTGAGTGCCACGTGTATGGACTCCTCCTGAAAGGGCCTATGTTGCATGGGCGTACCCCTCGAAGGTGTGCCTCTATAGTCCCATTCCATCATGGTATGATGTGGACTATTTTGTGGGTTAGGCCACCAAGGTGGTATGACCAAGTCCTTGGGGCTATAGCGGAGGTGACTTGTGCCCCCTTGTACACTTTTCACAGCTTCTGCCCATGATTGGGCTTGGCTAAGGGTGTATACCATGGTGGTGTTTCTCTAAAAGAGGTGTAGATTTTTATCTTCTTTACATTTTTTTATGCTACACTAAACAAACAAGAGCCACACAAACAAAGAAGTGATTATCTCATTTATGGATTAAATGTGTGCCCTAAATATGGTTCAGTGTGTTTTGATTTTTGTTTGAAAACCTTGTAAAGAAAATTTTGTTGTACATGCAATATGAGGGCTCTTATATCTCCCCAAATGGTCACCCCTTCAATATACCACTGCCAGGCCATTATACCGAACCTCTCAATATACTCACCCTTACGTGAGGGAAACTATTGGTACACGAGAGCAGAACAATACGTGGAACATAGGTGGTACGAAAGGGGAATTGCCCTATTTTTGACACCTACCATAGAAGACTTATCCTCATGCGTTGGGAATCACCCCAACTACACTTGGTCAAGTTTCATCAGGATTTACATCTAGCAATAGTAGCGATCGGGGTTATGTATGCAAAAATTCAAGCCAAGGTGGTGATGAAATCCACCGTTGGTCTTGATCAAGTGTTGGGGTTTTACGACCAACTCCTTGATGTTTATATTGTCATGTGGCATGTGTGGTTCTTTTTACTTGCAAAAATAAAGGAAACATGTAGTAAAATTTTCCATGCAAGCAAAGAAAACAAAAAAATCACAGGAACAGGGACAAAAAATTATAGAGGATGTTCAAAAAACCTATCTCTTCTCTGCCCACACCAGATGCCCCTAGGTTTCTGCTCAAAAATTGCACAGAGGGCTAATCATCCTGGGGTGGGATGAATAACATATTTGTATTCATCACATGGTGGAATGAATGCCTTATTCATCCTAGGGTGGCACGAATTCCATTCTATATTTGTCTCAGGGTGGCACGAGCAGCAGTCCAACGTTTGAAGGATTAACACCTGCAAGCAAAAACATAAATTTTTGATCAAAATTTTGATCCCAAAATCAGGGGACAGGGTCCCACCATGATCACCACTAAAATCATGAGAATATAGAAATAAATGGTGTATCGGGTGCGATGCAAACAAAAGCATACAAAACGCTAAGTCCTACGAATGAAGAAAAAGGACTAAAGTGCATGAAAAGGGAAAACAAACGAACTGAAACGAGATATAAAGCAAATGTAAAGTGCATTCCATTTTTTTATTAATTTTTCTTTGGGATCAGGTTACAATATGTATCCTTCCTTTTTATGGGCTAGGAGCGTTAGATATAGTTTTGTTACACCACGAACGGTATGCTCCCCTTTGGGATCTTTCGCATGCCCACATTTGAAATGGGCGGACCAAACATCATTGCATCTTGTGTGAATGCATCTATAGTTCCTTGATACCCCTTCGATTTCAATATCCTATGTTCAAAGAAACAACAAATGATTAATAGCACCTGCAGATGGAGGGAAACATGCAATCCCCAAGGCCTCCAAGTCAATGCATAAATAATTAAAATGATAATCAAAACATGTCAAAATAAGATGAAATTTTGATAGAAGCATGCAAGCACCATCATGAACACACTACAAAAGTAACATTCAAGAAATCCACTGTATATTTCTAATCACTCTGGGGTGGGAAGATTAGGACTGTCATAAAATATCAAAAAGCAACCTCCTAAATGTCCCATCTAGAGGCCTCCAAAACACCTTCAAAGTTGGGGTTAGGCAAAATAAGGCATTTTGAGATGACTCATCAGGTTGGATTTTGCAGATTCGGCCCTGATCGGCTTGTACTCGAAGATGCTCCCTATATGTTAGCGAAAGCGAAAAATAATGAAAACACAGTCAAAACTCATCAGAATAGCATGAAATTTGAATGGCAACATACATGAATGACATAAAATAAGATGCAAAATAAATAGTGAAGAAATATACTATATATTTCTAATCATTCTGGGGTGGGGCGATTAGGACTACAGTAGTGCAAGGGGCGCTCGAGGGCCGGACGCCCGTCGTTTGGGGCTTGGTTTCGACACCAATACACTTGGTATGGGTCCAAAAACTCCTAGGGGGTTGTGTTAGCAAATTGGGTGGGGTATTGTGGCCAAATTTTCAGGTTTTAGGTCAAGATTGCGCTTCCAATGTTCACCCAATAACCTCCCTTCCAAAAGAGAGATCAAGGATGTAAGAAGCACAAGTGAGGGGTGAGGATGTAATTCGATAGCACTTCATTGCTCCAAATGCTCCTACTCTATCCTTTTTTTTGGGTGAGAAGACTCACCATTTTATAGACCTAAGGGTCTCTTGTGAATGAGCATGTAGAGGCACCACTTGGCCATCATGCCTTCCCAAGGGAGAGAAGATTCCTCCCTGATTAAGGGCTCCATGATTGCCTCTATGACTGCCTCTTTGAGCTCAAAAATGCTCACTCACACTCCCATGCATTGAAGGTGGAGTTGAGTGGTGGATCTGAGCTACCATTTGTCAAGGTTTGACCTTTTTCCCATCAAACCTACTATTTGCCCCACCCTAGAGCAAATGCTGCTAATCATCTCGGGGTGGGATGAATACCAGCTTGTAATCATCCTAGGGGGGAACGAGTAGGAAGTAGAGTGCTTGAAAGGTACCAAATTGACCTCTGAATTTCTAAAACTACTTTGGGAGTGGTTAGGACCACTATTTAACCTCTGGGGGCTGCCCTAGGGGCTATGTATGTCAATTCAATCAGTGCTTGTCATCACATAATAGGATTGGTGCTATTTTGGTGTATATAGAAAGTAACACTCATGAAGGATTACATAAGCCACTTCATTTCAAAGATCATGTTTTTGATGTTCCAAGAAACAGACTAGGATCTCGAGAGAAAGTATTGGATGATGTTTTTGGAGTCACCTCCAATTAGCACATTAGAACACTACATGTTGTAAAGTAGAATAATGCCTTGGTGAAGATCCATGGATTTCACAAAATGACTGGACTAGTATCCCAAATTTTTAGCAAAAGCCATCATTATATTACCTATATGATCTCTGACAATTCCACCAGCTCTAGAAGACATCATATTTCCTTTGGTAGCACCATCGAAATTAAATTTGAGAAAACCTTTAGGAGGAGGAGACCAAAAGACTTGAGACTGATCCACCTTAGGGGACTAGGAATGAATATTGCAGCTAGGAATCTTAAGAGAAGAGGCTAAGAATTCTTTAGCATGGGGTTCAAAATCACCATCACCAAGAGTAATGTAAAAATTCTCTGTAGTAGCATGGATGATTATGGCAAGCATATGATGGGCATAATATTTTTAATCATTGAAAGTGTAGGATTTATGCTCGTGCCAAACGTCTTAGATGAAGTGGGAAAGATAGAAGGACCAATTTTTTTTATATAAGAGCCTTTGAAAGGATTGGGATACTGAGCACATAGGTTAGTGAGGAAGGTGGGCAAGACCTAGGCAATGCCAATAGAGGAGAACAAGTATTACCAGATGGAATGGGATAAAGGGAAAGACAAGAAGATATGGTGGGTAGATTCATAATACTAAAGACATAGGTTACAACTATTGGTTAAATAAAAGCCACAACAATGGAGGTTAATGATGTTTAGGATCCTATCTTGAATGACAAAACATAAAAAGAAACTTTGGGGGTGATATGCTTTTTTCAAATGAGCGAGGAAGGAAACCAAGGAGGGGAAGGGTCTTCAATGAGAGTGTAGGAAGACTTGACAGTGAAAAGGCTATTAGTAGTGGGACCCCATAGGATCGCATCCTTGAAGGGAAGACTAGGAATGTCATAAAGATGCAGTAGATTGGACATAATGGAGGCAAATTGACGTTGCTCATTGTATAGACCAAATACGGGGATCGACTTCCAAAAATTATTGTTATGGTGAAAAAATAATATACCTTAGAACCAAACATAGAGTCTGTGATAGGTTTTAGGAATATGAGGTCTACACAATTCTTCATGAGTTAGTCACCTATCTAGAGATCCTCCCAAAATATGATCTCAACACTTTTTCCTAATATCCAATGGATGTCTTTCCTAAGAATATCCTTAGAATTAAGAATGAAATTCCAAGTTTTCAAACCATAGATGGGAGAAGGATCCTCCAAATTTTTTTTATTGTGCTAGAGGTATTTTGCTTTAATTATGGAAACCCATAAGAAATTCTCATTGGTAAGAACTTTCCATCCTTGCTTGGCAATGAGGTCCAGGTTTATATTATGGACCTTTCGAAGTCCAATGCCACCATGATCCTTTTGTGAAAAAACCTAATCCCATGCAACCAAATTAGATATGTTGCTTGAAATATGACCCATACCATAGGAAGTTTCTTTGAATTTGCTCAATTTTATTGTAGACTTTAGTCAAAATATAGAATATGGAGAACAAAAAAATGAGATGCTTTGGACGGTGGCTTTAATGAGGGTGGCCTTGCCTTCCTAACTGAGAAGGCTTCCTTTCCAACTAGCTAGTTTTTTTTAATGTGATCAATGACAAAATTCCAGAGATAATTTTTTGAGGGGCCATTGAAGAGAAGGAATCCTAAATAAGTGGCATGGATCTTAGAAATGGTGCACTCAAGGATAGCAGTAATGTGGTCTTGTTTTATGGTAGGGGTGTTAATAAAGTAAATTTTACTTTTACAAAAATTAACTTTTTGACTAGCAATAGCCTTGAAGGAAAGGAGGATCAATTTAATAGAGTGGGCTTAGGAGATAAAGGCTAGGGTTGCCAGGATAGTATCATAAATAAACTACTAGTGGAATATTTTCAAAAGGGATGATATAGGTTTAACACTATATATGTCTCCTTTGGAACACATAGAGGTGAGGGTTCTACCTAAATCTTTAGAAACAATGATGAAAAATAAAGGTGATAGGGAGACATTCTATCTAAGTCCTTTGAATATCTTGAAATATCCTACAAGAGAGCCATTGACCAGAAAAAAAAAATGGTAGTATAAATACATTCCTTGATGAGAGCAATCCACTCAGGATGGAAACCAAACTTGGATAGAACAAAGAATATGAAGATCCAGGAAACTTTGTCAAAATCCTTGTTCATGTCAAGCTTTAGAAGAAATCTATCCTTACTACTTTTAGACATAGAATAGATGATTTCAAGGATGGTGATAATGTTATCTATTATAAGCCTCCCTTGAATAGAGATACCTTGGTTAGGAGCAATGATGTGGGGGATAATGGATTTGAGTCTGTTGGCCAAGGATTTAGTGATAATTTTGTAAAAGACATTGCAAAGGTTGATAGGGCAAAATTTAGTGAGGGTACAGGCCTTGTTGACCTTAGGAATGAGGTCTAAGAAAGTGGAGTTGATATATCCAAGAATATACTTGATCCATTGCATATACTAAATGGAAAAAACAACATCATCACCCATAATTTCCTAGAACCGATGGAAGAAAATTGGAGGAAATCCATTAGGCCCAGGGTCTTTCCCACCTTACATGGAAAAAATATCAGAACATGCTTCTTCAATCGAGAGTACATTGATCAAACTATGGTTATGATCGATCATGACCAGCCTTGGTATGTTCTAGAGGAGGGCCTCAAATGTTTGGAAATCACACCCAAGGATAGGGTAAAGCAAATTTTCAAAAAAAATGGTGGCTTCATATTTGATTTTATAAATATCAGTTGTAACTTCCCAATTCTATTGGATGAGCTCCTTGATTTTATTTAACCCTCTATGTCTAATGGTGGAGGAATGAAAAATTATGGTGTTAGAATCACCTTCCTTGGAGCCAGATGAACCATAATTTTTGTCTCCATAAAGTTTCTTCACTTTTAAGAATGTTGTGAAAATCAATCGAAAGGATTTTTTCTGTGTCCTAAAGAGTGGGGTTAGGATTATCCTATTGCAATGAAATTTCTATGCTGGAAAATTGGGTCTAAATCTGGTGCTTTTTTTTGGAATATGTTTCTGAAAACCTCTTTGTTCCATTTTTTCAACTTGAATTTGACATATCGAAGTTTATTGCTAACTTGGATGGTTGGAGATCCAGAGAACTTGTAAGACCACCAAAGGGAAATTAGATATTTGAGATGAGGATCTTAAATACATATAGATTCAAATTTGAAAGGTGACTTGAAGGTAAAATCTGAGAGCTTGTAAATAGAAATAGAGGATTATGGTTAGAACTAATCTTGGGAAATGATCGTAGGATATCATCACCAAACATATGGAGAATATTGGTCAAAATGAGAAAATGGTTAAGGTAAATCTAAATGAGTTGGTCCCCTTTCCCAAGGTTGCTCCATGTAAATATTCTCCCCCTAGAGGTTAATATCCATAAGTTCATTGTCATCCATAAAATTTGTAAAGTTTTCATATGAATTATAAGTGATTTGGGATCACCATTTTTTTTTAGTAGGTAACATAGGAGAATTAAAGTCCCCATCCAACATCCAAGCTTTCAAAGAGAAAAATTCCATGAATTGGCTAAGAGCATTCCATAAAAGGTTCCTCCTGGAAGGGGAATCGGGAGTGTAGATGTTTGAGAGGATCCAACAACAACCATCCTCTTTGTTAAAAATATGAAAATCATGTAGTTATTTGCTACAAACAACAAAGTTCCTTCAACTTTTGTAGGGTCCCACATACATAAAAGTCCACCTAAATATCTGTTATTCAAGCTAACCAAATATTTATAATTCTTCCAAATAAATTTGGAGATGCAAGTAGCACTCTAAGAATCCAACTTAGTTTCTTGCAACTGAAATATGGTGAGTCTTAAGTCTCTCCCCATGGACTTAATCAAGCATTGCTTATTTCTACTATTGAGGCCTCTCACATCCCATGAGAGGATCTTCATTTAGTAACTCTTGAAGATGTTCTCTTCCCTCTTCCAAGAGTTAGGGGGAAGTTTAGATCTAGTGTCAATTGGTGTTTCTAAATCTTTACCCCAGATGGTGAGTTGTGTGCTATTCATAATCTCATTTTAAGATTGTCTATTCTTGATGTCTTAAGCAAAGGGATAACATAATTTTTCCTAGATCCCACATCAGTGTAGAGCTTCCTTTAGGTATGATTCATAGGGGAAATTGGAGAGAAAGAACTAGGGAAGATAGGTATGCCATGAGGGGATACAGGGAGACTTTTAGGGGATGAAGGAGAGCTTTTGGGGTGGGTGAAGGTGGGATTAATGGGGTTAAAGGTGGCATCCTCAATAGAGAGGGGGGACAAATAGTTATATATCAATATGGGAGGACTGTGAGGTAGACAAAAAATGGGGTTTGGAAAATGGAAATAATTTGGAAAAGAATGAGCAAAAAAACCCTCATCCACTAGATCTTGACCAACCATGCCAAGGGAGGGGCAAGGCTCCACCAAGGGAGAAGATGGGGGTTGTGCAGTAGATGTAGAGGAGTAGTGAGGAATAAATTTAGGATGATGATAACCATCTATATAATGAGTCTTGGGGTCCAAAGGACATTGGGGGTGAATATGGCCTTGCTTGAAATAGAAAACATAAAAAGTAGTTTTATTTTCATATTCAATAACTTGAGATAAAGAACAAACCTTTAAGACAATATTGATCAAATACAGGAGGACCAAATATATATTTGCATTGATGCCATCTGATCATGGAATCATGCGAGATCCTACTCGAGTTGGGGGATCAAAGGTGATGAACTCTCAAATATTCCTTGCAATACCCTAGAGGACATCTTCATCCCAAAATTAGACTGAAAGTCCTAGGAGGCAAACCCATAATGGGGTAAAGTTGATGTTTTGAGTGGATGGATCAAAGTCCACCCCTCATGTTTTAAGGAACAACCCTCTTTGATTGAATAACCATAGTTCTCCTATGAGGATTCATTGAGAATATGTAGGGTTTTTCAACCTTTTGGTGCAAAATATACCTTTGGTTACGTTTGCATCCAAGACTTTGCCAAAATTGAAATATTGGGTGTAAAACAGAGTCTACCGGTTCAATCTCTAGAGAAGGTTGGTTTCTTGCTTTGTTTTATAGAAAGGAAAGAGAGAAAAGTGAATAGAGAGAGGGAAATATAGCTATTTCTAGGAACATTTAGATGGTATATATTTGATAACAACAAAGAAACATCTATAACCTTTTACAAAAAAGAATTATTTGAACCATAAAACTTAGAATAACCAATCCTTTGGTATAGATTTAAACAAGAATAAAACTATAGAATTGTTAATTTTAGAGCTAGCTAAACTCTAAACACATAAAATTAGAATAAGAATTAGAGCAATTTATATTCAACGTAGCTTATATAGAAATCAACATTCCATACATACTTTATCAAAGCACTAGTGATCCAAAAACCAAAATGAGTAGTCTTTATTTTGATTTCAAAAGTTTGAGTACATTGCCTTGTAAACATCTAAGAGTTGATCTTTTTTTTGGGTCGCTCATCCTTATATATATATATATATATATTTTAAATAACAAAAAAATTGAAATTTGTTACAATAATATGCCCATAGGTTCAATATGGGATATAAGAGGTTAAGAGAGTATGGAATATTCAATTACATCTAGTTGGGATTTTCTTGTTATTGTAGATTCACCTTTATCTTCTTGGAGATGTCATGGTCCAACTATTTTCCACTTCTTTGCTTTTGGTTCTTTGACCAGTGAAATGATGGCATGCTATGAAATCATGACATTTTATGTGGAGGTAGCTGGTGGGCACCAAAATATCATGTTGTTTTTTTTTACTTGTCTCCTGATCTCCAAAATATCGTGATATCACAACATTTTCCTTTTTATTTTCCTACGAGCTCCAAAATGTTGTGATATCATGAATTTTTCCTTGTCTTTTCCTAGGAGATCCAAAATGTCATGAGATCATGATGTTTTTTTGGACTTGTCTTTTGAGCTCCAAAATGTCATGATATCACAACATTTTTTATGATTTATCTCTTGAGATCCAAAATATCACAATATCACGACGTTTTCTCTAACTTAACCTGTGGACATCAAAATGTCACAAGACCACAACATTTTTCTTGACTTGTCTTCTAAGCTCCAAAATATCATGAGATAATGAAGTTTTTTCTTACTTGTCTCTTGAGCTCCAAAATATCGTGAGATCACGATGCTTTTTCTGACTTGTCTTTTGGGTTCCAGAATATTGTGAGATCATGACGGTTTCTAGTATTTGTCTTCTAAGCTCCAAAATATCACAATATTACAATATTTTTCTAGACTTGTATCCTGAGCTCCAAAATATCGTGAGATCGCGACATTTCTTTGACTTAGCCTATGGACTTCAAAATTTCATGATATCATGATGTTTTTCTAGACTTGTCTCTTGAGCTCCAAAATGTCACGACATCACGATGTTTTTTTAGACTTATCTCTTGAGCTCAAAAATATCATGATATCACGATGCTTTTTTTACCTTAGCCTGTGGACTTAAAAATGTCGTGAGATTGTGACATTTCTTCTACACTTAGAAAATTTTTGAGAAGACATCTCCTTACTCCCTTTGATGTAGTTATTTTGACCTACACTATTGGTGCCTCATAAGGAATTCTTCTATTTGAATGCTAGAATCTAGAGCCTTTATCCATTGGAGAATAGAGTAAAAAGAACAACAACAATAGAAAAAAAGAGAAAGGGGAGTGATACCGAGAAAAAATAAGTTTTTTACTCTATGCAATCATTCATCAAGAGTGTATTCATCAGTTTATTTCTCTATCGTATTGCCTTGGTGTCGTTGTACTGTTTGTTGAAGCTTTCTTGGTCTTTTCCTATTTTTCTATTCCTTGAACAACTTTTTTTTTTAAGAAAAAAATCCCTTGCGGGGACACCTTGGTCTGAGAGACCATGAATAGGGGATTCTACACCATCAAATTCATTTGGGAGTTGAACCCGACCCTGACCACACCAACATTATCAATTGGATTTTGGATACCCAATTCAGCTTTTTGGTAGGGTAGATATTTGAACTTGGGACCTCCCTTGGAGGATTGCCCTCTCCTCTCCAAATCACCGACAACACCTGGGTGAACTTTTTTTTTTGGTATATAATATACTATAGTGTTAAGACCAGGTTTTACAGGTTGACCCAAAATATTTTACAAAAATCAGCCCAAGGTTGTTGATGAACATGTCCTTACTAAGGATCCTATATATGTAAAATCTACATGCCACCAAAGCCATTACATTCGATAAGGAACATAGCCTGTTATCAAAAAGAAACTTCCCATACAACATTTTGGGTATACCTCAAGAAAATACACTTGCATCATAATTACAAAAAAAGAAATAGACATGGATCCCTTCCCTGAAATAGTTGAGAAACAAAAAGCTGTAGACACACATAGCAGAGTACTGAAAAAAACTCCCACAAGCTTTGTATTGATAGTTACTTTTAATAATTCTTTGGTAATTGCTTTATTCCATATATGACATGCTTTTGGACCACATACTATCTTGGCCAATCAGCCTTGGAGAAGTGACCCTACTGGCTAGATTTATGGCAGTGGCTATCTGGTGGTCCATGTGGCTCTGGTTCAAAGCCTTATATTGTTGTTTCTTTCCTAACCTCTGATTATAAACCAAAATAAAATTACTAAGACAACTAGTAGCCATGTTATATTACATGTGATTGTCCCCATTAGTCTTTGTGGTATTTCCAAGTAGCATCCATGAAGACTGACAGTTCGAATAATTTTTATTGTGATTCCATTTCAAAAAAGAGGTGAGAATACTCCTAGCCTTCGAACTTATAGTGATTTCAATTTTTGTAAATTCAACTATCATTCTTGGCATATTTCTTGAACAACTTCATTATAAGCAACACAAGACCTTTTCCAAGTCTCTTCATCCAGATCTAAAGTCTCCATGAAATTTGAGTATAAATACTCCAACTCTTCCACTTTTTCATAGGACAAGACTTTCGACCTCATATAAAACTCATGAAAATAGGAGTTGATCTAGGTAAGGTATTGAGCCATACTAAAAATTTGGTCCTCTTGGACTTGCTCTTCCCAACCGTCTATCTATGATTCATCTTCTATAAAATCTTTCCAAGAAGCTTTCAACTCATATTCCTCTAAGAACCTTGAGTTTTTATCCTAAAAACTCGGTATGCCACAATTTGTTGCTATGTTCATATATTTTAAGATTAACTTAGCCTCTGCCTTGAATTCTTGCATTATTTTAGCACTCTCTATCACCAAATTTTTTCTTTTGAAGAAATTTTTGGTAGCTCTTTTGGCTTGGGACCATTTTTCATCTTGAGCTTTGTATCCAAACTTTACCTGTGTGCTTTCTGCTAGAACTTGGATCTTTTTTGCTATAGATAGCCTTACTTTCAATATTTTTTCCAATGCAGTGAGTTCATATTCCACTTGACCCAATGTATCTTTAAATTTTGACCAAGTATAATAGCATAGGCCTTGCTTTCAAGCCCATCTTCTAGATGTCATTGAATATTGATTTCCTCATTACCTTGGACCTTTCTTTAGACAACCCCTTGGTCTTTCCAATGCCATATTGGATTTTCTTTTTAAGGTCTTCCACATGTTTATTTAATTCATGTATTTGTTCAGTAACCTTCTTTGCTTCTTATTTATATGGTGATGCTTCATAAAACATCTATTCCCACTTCTTTATCTCATTTTTCAAGGTCTTTTAAATTATTTTTTGCTCACTTAAGGACTCTTCCAAATATTTTCTTCCCTCTTTAGCTCTGAGGTATTTTTCCTAATAATATTTTACATTTAATTATATCGTTACCATAATCTTCCCCATTCATCTTCCATAGGCATTTGAGTGATATCTTCAATGATTGTCTCAGCTTGATAATCTTCCAAGGTCATTTCCCCTTTTGGATTTTTAACCAAGGGTGTCATATTCGATGTTGAACAATGCATGTTGAGAGGGTTGAGAGCTATTCCTTCTCTAGTCCAGGATATATTTTTGGAATTATGAAAATTGCAAGACTTCAACCAGTCTGAAGTGTTCAGGGTTGCTTTATTCAATATTTTTATCTTGGCAATGGTAGGGTGACTTTCAAAGAGGAGGTAAGAATATATTGGAAGTTAGGTAAATTAGTGGCATAAGGTAAAGGAATGGTGGCTATTGAGGCATTCACATTTGGTAGTTCCATGAGTGTATCTAGGGGAGCAGTTGAAGATGATTTTGGGTCAGGTTGGATTATTGATGATGATGGTCGGGGGTGCTGATTTGGAGGAGAAGAAGCATCACCTTGACTTGCAGAATGGAAAGGGAAATTTCTCTAGGGATGAGAAGAATAAGAAGATGTATCAATATTTATAGGATATATACCTAATGCATTTTATGGACTCATTCCTCCAGTACCTAGTGCATCTTCAAAAAGGACCGAGTCTTCAATAGGGATCTCTGCTATCTTTTGTAGGTTCATACCTCTAGTATCCAGTGCATCTTTAGCAAGGACTTGTTTTTAAATAGGGGTTTATTCTGTAGGGATAGAATCTTCAATAAATTTATCAAAATCTTGGTTATTTGCATCTTGCTATTTCAAGAGTTGTTCCACATTCTTCTCTGTATTTACCTCTTGGTCCCCTATTTTAGGATCAATACATATTCCTTCCTATATTATTTTCTTTGATCCCCTATCTCCGTGAAGTTTACCTTTCTCTTTATTTGAATGATAGAAACATCCTCATTAGATTCTATGTCTAATGTGGATGGGAGAATGAACTTATGAGATACCATTTTTGGGACTTTCATTTGTTCGACAACAATTTTCTTTTCTTTGCCTTGGTTAGTTCCAACATTTTTTGGTGATGAGAAAAATTGAGATGTCATTGATAATTGGTGGGAATTTATCTACAAGATTCGAATACCATGTGGCATGATTATTTTCATATCTCTTGATAAATTCATAATCAAATTGTATTCCCCATCTAGAGTGCATTTCAATTTGGCACCTCATATGCTACCAAGATAGGATTTTTGTAGGCATCCAATATTTTTCTTTTTTCCTCATTATTCGAAGAACCTTTTCATTCAACTTGTGGTTTAGTTCAACTTTAGGATTCCAATCCATCATATGCTCATAGAATTCATGCCATGAGACCAATGGTTGCATCTATTTGAAATGCCATTCTAGTGGTTCATCTTCATTATTTTTTCCTGATTGGAAATCTATATTTATAATGAATGAAATTATTTGAAAGAATTCTGGTTGAGGGAAGTCTGTATTTGTGCAAACATGTAAATGGGGTCATGAAGAACACAAGCTTATACTGAGAGGGGGATGAATAGTATAAGAGCACTTTTTACTTTTTCTCTCAAACCAATATATGCAATGTAAATATAACAATATCAATAGCAATAATCAAAGCAATGTACACAACACCACACACAATAGAGACATAATAATTTACGTGGTTTACCCAAATATGTCTACTTCCATGGAGAAAATATTTCACTAAATTTTCTCAATCAATCTCTTGGGAATCCTTCCCAATTACAATTTTCATGGACCTCTGTCCAAAGGAGATGCATATCCCCTAAATCTAGTTTGTGGATATCTATCCATAGGAGAACACTTTCTCCTCTACTCTAGCTAGTTATCCTATAGAAGACTCTACCTCCACTTGAATACTATTGTCCTCACTTAGAATAATTGTCCTTAATGTCTTGGCTGATGGATCTCTATCCACTGGATTCTTTGTCCTCTCTGCTTTGTCATCTCCAAGTCTCTATCTCAATACTGTACTAAACATAGTCTAGTTTGTTTAGCACATATCTGCTTAATATCTTGCACAAAACATAGTCTAGTCAGTCTAGAACAAGTCCACTCAATAGGTCCACTCAAAACCTACTCAAATATTCTCAACAGGTCCACATAGAACCTGCACAACTCTGCTCAATAGGTCCACACAAAATCTGTCCAAATTTTCTTAAAAAGTCCACACAAAACCTATCCAAATCTTCTCAAAAATATCACACATAACTTATCCAAATATGATCAACAAGATCACACGAAACTTGTCCAAATATGCTCAACAAACTCACACAAAAATTGTCCAAATCTGCTCAACAAACTCACACAAAACTTTTCCAAATATGCTCAATAACTTTCTCAAATCAAACCAATCTCATAGAAGCATAAAGAGAATTATTATAAACTCAATATGTTCTATAATCAAAACTCAATATCCTTCTCAACTCAATATCATAGAACCATAAAGAGAATTGTTAGAGACTCAATATGTTCTATACTCAAAAACTCAATCTCTTTCTCAACTCAATCTCATAGAAGCATAAAGAGAATTGTTAGAGACTCAATATATTCTATACTCAAAAACTCAATCTCAACTCAAATCAGAATATAAAATAGTTTTTTTATGGAACTTGAACAACCACTTCATACATTCACTTGACTAGGCTCAATCAAATCTACTCAACCAATCACTTCAAGAAACAAATATTTCTCACAAACCCTAGTCCAAGCATGTATCATCCAACTAAAAATATTTCCAACAATGCTCAACAATCTCATATAACAATGATACTTATGATATTTTCAAACCCTAACTCAAGTTCTTTGCACAACAACTCACTTCAATAAAAATGCTCATAAAAAAATCTTCACATAACAATGATACTCATGTTCTTTTCAAACCCTAACTTAGGTTCCTCACACAATCCAATGGCTTCAACAAAAATGCTAATAAAACAAGGTTTTAATCACAACACTCAATTCCAAATAATATTGAAGCATTAACTCAAACACTTCACTCAACCAATGGTATCAACAACAATGCTTATCAAACAAGGTTTAATCACAAATATCAATTCAAAAAACCTTGAAGCATCAACTCAAAAGATTTCGAAAAGGAAACCCTAATCAAATACTTTTCACCCCAAACTTAATTTTCAATCAAGCCAATCAACCAACTCAATAAAGAAGAATTTCGCCTATACCTTTTCTTGAAGAGGAGTTGATCTCACAAATCTGCCACACTCATAAATTTATTTTTTCCAATCTTAATAAGGGTTAGAGGATAATTGTATTCAATAAAACATATCACAAAAATAATATCAAAATTACACCTTATCACTCCAACTTGAATAATAATCAATATCCTCAAAATAGTCACAAAAACTCTTAATTCAAAATAACATACCATTCACAAAGTCTTAACCTTTCAATATTCCACAATTTCAATTTTTAAGACTTAAAGAAATAAAAACAAAATTCTCCTTATAACTCCTAAAGATAATTCTCAACTACCACACTTTATTAAAAAACAACCTTTCCAAATTTCAACCATCAAACACCTTATACCTCCAACTTAGATATTCAATAAAATAAAATATAAAAATGTTACCTTTACCTTTGGAGAGTTTCAAACTCTCAACACAGCCCACACAAATGTATTTCCAATAGCGTAAACCACCACACGAGCTACACACTCATTGGAGAGGAAGAAGCACCATGTGCTTCAAAACATTATGCCTTTCTTGCCTTGCAAAAAGGTGTGCCTTATGTTTGGCTCTTTCAAGACACACACCAAAGCGCTTCCGTCAAGATTCGAACACTATCCTCTTGCACACAAAATGTAAGCTTGCAGCCCACTTGCCACTAGGACAAGGTCCCTTGTTGGCTTCCAACTAATCAAAACTTTTTATTTTGTTTCCTTTCACCGTAAATAAAAACATGAAATTCACACATTCGTTTCACAAGCTCTGCATTAATTCATATGCTATTCTTTTTCCATTCGAGAAAGGATAATTTTAATGTCATTTGGACATAGGTTTACATACTAATTTTTCATCCTTTTCTTATAACTTCGGTGCTTCAAAATGTAATTAACCCTCATGACATCGGCGAGGATTATCAAGGTCTTTGGTCTTAAACCCAACCTTTGGGTTTATTAATTTTTTTTGACTTTATAAAACCCACTTTTGCCTTTTAAAACATTATAATAAATATTATAAATGTTTTATTTGGGTTTTCACCATGACACATTTTAATATTATAATAACCATTAGTATAATATTAACCTTCAATAATGTACCTTTAATATTTATTTATAAAATTTAAATTTATACTAAATTTAAATAATTTATAGAATAAATATTACAACTCCTTTTTAAATTTAGTCTTTTGCACTATTTCACTTGATCTTTGGACTTATTTCTGGATATAAAATAATCATACTTGTCCCCTTTATTTACTGCTAAAATATTTGGTATTAATGTTGAGTTCATCTGGTGACATCAATGATACCTTTGACTTAGTAATTCAAAATATCCAACAATCTCCCCCTTTGTCATTGATGGCAACCCATATCCTTTTACTGAAACCTAAAATTTCTTTTTCTTCTACTCCCCTTAGGACATTGCTCCCCTTGGCTCAATGCTCTCTCAAATATCAAATCTCTCCCAATATCAAAACTCTTCCCAATACATAAATAACTCAAATCTCTCCCCTTTGACATCAATGGCAAAGGGTCACCTTTGGGGCTCGGGGCTAAGAATGAGCCTCTTAGCTTATCCCCTCCCCCATATGACCATGAGGTGGTTAATTCCGGTGTGGGGTTATTTCTACTCCCTGAAAGCATCGTTCTTTACCTTTATATTTTTCCCTTCTTTTATGAGTTTTTTGAATCCTCTGACTTCTTCTGTTCAAGTCATCATACCTATTCCTGACATCGTTCCTATTATTATTCCTTTTCCTATTCTCATTCATGTTTCTATTCTTGTTCATGTTTCTTTTCTCATCCATGTTCATGTTCTTGTTCTCATCCATGTTCCTATTCCTGTTCATGTTCTTGTCCTATTCTTGTTCATGTTCCTATTTTTGTTCATATTCCTGTTCCTGTTCATGTTTCTATTTGTGTTCATACCTGTTTCTGGAATATTTGTTCTACACCATCTTGCTGAGTGACCATCATTATTGAACTTATAACAGTTAATTTTATTATTCCTTGGAGGTGTGAATGTCTTAGGATTTATCCTATTGAAGCCATATCTTCTTCTATCATGAACCCTGTAATCCATTACCTTGTGACCAAACTCATTACATGAGTAGCAATACCCATGGAAAAGTTGTCCTTTCCAATATTCCTATCGTTTATGTGTCCTGCATTGTGAAGCCATGTGCCCAAACTTATAACATGAAAAATATCTTCCATTGAAGCTTCCTTGTCTTGACCTCATTTGTCTCCTATTTTGATTGTTGTTCCATATGTACCTTCTCTGTGCATTACTCCTATATTTGTTAAACTTTTTACTGTCCAACTCATCCTCTGATGTCTCACTCCCACTTACACTGTCTTATTTTGATGTATCTTCATCTGAAGTTTCTTCTTCTTCAAGACTTGAATTAGACTCTTCTTCCATTTTCTTTTGAACCTATTTTTAACCAATACCTGTCTTGTTTTTTGCTCCTCTTTGTATATTGACTATTTTATCCACACTCTTTACACTTTTTACATACTTGTATAGTTTATTCTTGGAGTCTTCTACATATTCCTTTAGTAGTGCCACTTCTTGTGCTAACTTATCACATTCCAAGATATTTACTTCTAGCTTATCTTTGAACTTTCTTGCCTTAGCCTTTGATTTTCTCTCTTCATAACATTATTGAAACAAAATTTTAAGCTTAGAGTGTTGCTTTCTTACCTTATTTACCATGTCAAGGGCATAGATAAGTTCTCCCTTGAGATCATAACCATTTTCTACTGAATAATCCTCTATTTATTTTCCTTTGTTCACATAATTACTTTATTTTGGCTTGTATTCTATAGCATCACTCATTTCTTCTTCTAATTCCATTAGAAGGTTTTAATATGGTCTTTCAAGTGCATCTTCAAAATCATCATCACTGAAACTATAACCATCCCTTGTGCAATCATTTTCAAGATGTCTAAAACTACCACATCTAAAACACTTGAGAATAACTAGAGTATTTTTCTTAACTGGTTCTTTATCTTCAACCATAAATAGGACTTCATCTCTATAATTGTCTTAAAATTTAGCATCACTATAATTTGAGTACTTACTTGCATTATCCGTATAGTAGCTTCTCTTTTGTATTTGGAAGAACTTCTTTCCTTATCTGCTTTGTCCATCCTTGCTTTTATTTTTGTGCATGTATCTTTCTGATGCCCTATACCTGTGATCCTATTTTTCTTAATCATTGTTGTTCTTTTTCTCTTTACAATCTATTGTAAAATATCCATACTTTCCATAATTAAAACACTTAACAGATTGTAGATCTATAGGTCTTATAGAACCTTTATCTCTTCTACCATAGTTAGCTTCTTCATCACTAGATGACTCACTACTTGATTTTAAATTCTTACCCTTCATATTATTGTTCAATTTGAATGTAGCCTCTTTTGGAGGGATATGATCTTTTGTTCTTATCTCAAAAGTCGTAAGCATACCAAACAAATAATTGTTTGTCAGAGAATCACTATCAATTGATGTTTCTATAGCAGAAACATTTTCACTATATCTTTTTGGAAGACTTCTCAAGATCTTATCATAAGCATAAGATTCATCAACCTTCATTCCAAGACCTCTCATTTCATGTACAAGTTCATCAATATTACTGAGATAGTCATGAATATTTTCATCATCCCGCATTCTTAAGTTTTTAAACTCTCCTTTGAGATTTTTGATCTTAACTTTCGTGACACCTTTATCTCCTTCATATATGGTATGCAATAGTTCCCACATATATTTTGTTGTTTTACAATCCATAACCTTCATAGATTCTGATCTACACAATCCTTTTATAATTGCATTCATAGATCTTGAATTTGCATGCATTATAAGCTTACCTTCCTTATCTATAGGAGGATTGACTGCTGAATCATATCCGAGTTCTACTCCATCCCAAACTTCATTGCCTAGTGCCATCAAGAGAAACCTCATTATCATACACCAATACAAGAAGTCACTTTCATAAAACACTAGTACTGTATTATTGATGGCCCCTTTGATCCTTTTGATCCATTGTGTTCTTGATCATTTTTCATTTAAGTTGTCAAACTCTTTTGAAGGAACCCACTTTGAAACCAATTGAAGAACACAAGCTTATACTGAGAGGGGGGTGAACAGTATAAGAGCACTTTTTAATTTTTCTCTCAAATAAATATATGCAATGTAAATATAGCAATATCAACAGCAGCAATCAAAGCAATGTACACAACACCACACACAATAGAGACATAATAATTTACGTGGTTCACCCAAATATGGCTACTTCCACGGAGAAAATATTTCACTAAATTTTCTCAATAAATATCTTGGTAATCCTTCCCAATTACAATATTTATGGACCTCTATCCAAAGGATATGTTGATCCCCTAAATCTGGTTTGTGGATCTCTATCCATAGGAGAACACTTTCTCCTCTGCTCTAGTTGGTGATCTTGTAGAAGACTCTACCTCCACTACATTGAATGTGGATCTCTCTCCACTTGAATACTCTTGTCCTCACTTATAATACCTATCCTCAATGTCCTAGCTGATGGATCTCTATCCACTAGAGTCTTTGTCCTCTTTGCTCTGTCACCTCCAAAGCTCTATCTCAATACTATACTAAACATAGTCTAGTCGATTTAGCATAGCTCTACTCAATATCTTGCACTAAATATAGTCCAGTCGGTCTAGCACAAGTCCACTCAATGGGTCCACTCATAACCTACTTAAATATTCTCAAAAGGTCCACATAGAACTTGCACAACTCTGCTTAATAGGTCCACACGGAACCTATCCAAATTTGCTCAACAGGTCCACACAAAACCTCTCCAAATATTCTAAACAAGCTGACACAAAACTTATCCAAATATGCTCAACAAGCTCACACACAAATTGTCCAAATATGATCAACAATATCGCATAGAACTTGTCCAAATATTCTCAACAAGATCACAT